>JACJUY010001934.1:113078-123763 GCA_014220935.1 Platorchestia sp. MABIK
GAATGTTGAGCGGCTGGTGAAAAAGATTTATATGTCGGAAGTGAGTGGTATTAGAGTACGAGGTAGACCACGGATGTATTGGATGGATGGGGTGAAGCGTGCTTTGTATGAAAGGGATCTGACTGTGGATGTGGCGAGAGGGATGACTGCGGACAGAAGTGAGTGGGGGCAGTGGATAAGAAGGTAATTTTATTTTTGACGCAGTACTGGGAGCTTGCCCGCGTGTGATGGGGTTGACCTGTCCTGTGCGAGGGGAGGGGCTGCACTCAATGAAGCGATCGGGGTAAACCAGCTATGACTGTCGGGCCTGACTGTGGGAGGTGGTTGTGCTGGGCTGCTGCTGATCCTGGCAGTTCTGGTGCGGCCAGTGCTGCCTCTCTCGCATCCTAATGACTAAGGGTGTTGTTTGTGGCCTGCTGTCGGCTACCCTCCCATAGAGAGGAGAGGCCTGGTATATGTACTAATTTGGAAGCCTGTTTATTTAATCCCTTGTAATTATTTACCCTATAATTATCAGGAATAAATGTCATCAGAAAATATTAATGACAGAGTAACATCAGAAATATACTGAAAGATACGTCCTCGGAAACAAATGACTTATGAATACGATCAAAGTACTAACAACGAGGAAGGATCATTATACTTGAAACATCTACGCTTTGCTTTTTTGTCACGGGACGGTCACGTAACGACACCACCAATCCTAAACCTTTTCTTATGATGCTAGGAAATCCACAGCTTGTTTTTTGCTCGCACTTTATTAGAAGTTGCGTTTGCTCGTCAAAATTATCCGTTGAAATGTTTCAAAAATTTTGTAGGCGACTCTGAAGAGATTTTCCGTTAGGCTTTTCGCACATTATTTTCGTTCGGATGTCTGCTTCCCTTAATTGAGATGGGCAGTTTGGGTGCGATTTTTTAAAAGAAGTACACTCAGGCCCTCTGCACACGGGGCTACTCTAAAGAAACTGATCACAGACGCAAATCACTAACCAGTTCGCATTGAGTCCCTTCCTGTGTAATTGATAGGGACGCTGTACACGGAGCTACTGCTTACTAACTCGTTCGTAATCCGTTAGCTACCAGTTGCTGGGGGACTCGCATGTCCAGTCACTTCTGAGTTGAGTCTCTCAGTTTCTTGGTAACTCTTCAATTGTATGGACGTTCTACAGAATGAACGAACAAAAACTGAACACAAAATTGGTTTAGGTAGTGAAAAAATACCCGTTTTTTAAACTATCAGGATACTCCATGATGGATGAAACAGAAATTCTATGTAGTGAAGTTGGAAAAGCCGTAAATATGAATGGTAATAGATTTTTGTGACGTACAACACTTTTTATAGTTTATTTAATTTCTTACTAATTTCGTTGAATAATGTACAGGGTGTCGTGTAATTCGATGTACATATTGCAACCATATACAGAAAAACGCTAAAAAAACGTTCACGAGTGGCATAAACCTGAATTTTTCATTTTTTTGAGAAATAACGATCTAAAATAATTTTAGATTCTTCTTTAGGTATGCTACAGCGCGAGCCAGCAGACGTTAGATTTTACTCAATGGCTGCATTGTAAGCCATTTCTTACGGGAAACCTTCTGGATAAACATTTCTCGAAAACGAAGGTGTTCTGAGCTTTTTGTCACTCATGGAAATCGTATTATTCTACGTTTTTCTCTATATGGTTAAACTGTGTGTGTATCGAATTACACAACACCCTGTATAAAATACTCTATGTATTTGATATTCTATGTAGGTGGTATATACAATTTAATTTTGCATGAGTATACAATGAAAAGCTATTTTTTTGTATATCTATTAATAGAGTATCCTCAAGTTGTAATTCTTTTGCAGCAACAAATAGTTGGAAGTTAAAATTTTTCTCTATGTATGGATGAATCAACAATTGTCTTCGGTTTCTATTTCTTCTCTGACGATAATGATTATATAGTTTCATATCTTCGCCCCTTGAATCGCTATCCACAATGTTGCTGATTGATTGCATTATGCGGTCCTACTTCCACGAACACCCAGAGGAGATTACGGATTTTAGTAGCCTCGTGTGCGGAACCTCATCACTTATGAGTTAGTAACTGGTTAGTAACGTCAATCACAAACCAGTTTAGTTTCATTAGAGTAGCCCCGTGTGCGGAAGGCCTAAGTCTTACCTTCGTAGGCCTGGATGGCCTAGGGTAGCATCTCCTGATCACTCATACATAAACCTTGAATTTCACTAAGGGCAATGTATAATCTACACTTTGTCATAAATTATTCATTGATCACTCTAACGCCACCTTCGTGATACTTGTAATCTCGACTTATTTGTGAAACTTCACATTTGTCATGAATACTGATCGTGCTCGCAGTTTTTGACGCAGTGGCTTCACGTAAAAACTTCCCTAGAAACTGGATCCTTCAGCGTCAAAGTTGAATGTTCCTTACGATATAGTCATGCCCGGTAGCCTCTCATATCTCCAAGTGCAGTGAGTCCAGCTACCTAATTCCTTACATAGCGGAATGTAGAATTAATAGTGTTTTATTACCCGTTATAATCAGTAAAGAAGATGCACAAGGCGAAACAAGGATATACTGATGATAACGATGATCACGAAATCATTAAATGAATAAATAAAACTATTAACGCAATTTTATTGCGATTAAAAATGTTGATTCCGTTTAAACCCTTACTCTTTTCCTGTTGTCAAGCCACGCTTACTATTATCATCAATGAAGAACTAGATTGTCACTAGCTCATTGAACTTATATTGTTAATTTCTTTTTAAAAAAAATTATAATTTTTTTGGCAGATGATGGCAGTTACCGTTCCAGCTTACCTTAACGAAAAAATATTTTTGAAACATGGCTAGAATATTTGGTACTACACATTCAAACAAAAAACTTACTTCTTTCTCATGTTTCCTTTTGATGGTCTGACCTAAGAAATCATCTCTTGATAACGCAGTGATTGATTAGATTGACCAGAACAGAAAAAGAGATCTCAAGTTCCAACGTCAATGGTAGCTTGAAAGAACGCCGTAGAAATATTTGAACGGTTACTGAAACCCTGAAACCAAAACATGCGCACATCAGTTAATACGTAAGCAAGTTAGCAACTACGAGCGCATGTAAATATATTCACACAGTACTTGCGGATATGTCTGAATTCATCAGAGTTCTTTTGATTTATTTGAATTCCCCCAGTGGGATTAATAGGATCCATCATATCTCGTGTCAATTAATGATTTTTTGCGCTATGGAATACTTTTAGTGTTACGACAGGCCTGCGTATCCACTTCGAATCTCTAAAACAAACTGCGTCGATTGTACTCGAAGATATAATTCGTCACGAGTTATCTACGATGGCAACTATGCTCACTCTACAAATATTCGGGAAGCCTTCCTCCAGGATCAAGCTTCCCCACGAAGCCCCATCATCATGAACGCGTTTCATCGAGGTTCCTCTCTGAACAAACTCTGAGCTTCCTACAGTCAACACTGAAGACATCTTCACGTCTACAATTATTCTTCTATGTATGAGACTAAATTGGCATTTTAGTTAGAAATTCATCATAGCAATTCATTAACAGGTTGTTGATTCATCGAGGCATATTTTCGTGTGAGTTAGAATGAGTTCCTTTTGACCATAACATCTTGTTTGAACGAGAACGTAGCTCAGGCGGTTGTCCTCAAACAGCTAGGCATACAGGAGAAGGTATATAGGCAGTCCCTGACACCATCTGAGCTAGGTGTGCGCGTCCTCGTGTTGGCGGCTTCGCCTGCCTGGACGCTTTTGTAATAGTCGCCATATTCATTATTAGTCCTTTATCAAATTCCACTTGCTAACCTCTTGAACGCCAATGAAAATTAACCATGACTGGCGACCGTCGAAGTACCGAAATGTCTGACATTGCATAACAAGGCCACCCAGTTACTTTGCTTCCAACGCGCTTCCCTGTTCCACCACTCCCAGTCGTCTGCAGCTTCTCTATGTGAGCTGAGTATCTCTGACTCATTCAGTTCAATCAAAAGCGGTTTATTACTTTTCTCTTAGGTCGTAGTACGATTTAATTATCGCTTACTGTGCTTTGTATCGAATTTCATGTGTCGAATTAGCTCTTCGCTAGTAATAAATGTCCTGTGCTGTTAGTTCCTCACTTATAAATCTGAATGCTCCCAAGTGTATTAATATTTTGAGAATGACATGAAAAGTACTCACGTTACCGTTTCAATAAAAAGTAATTATTCAATATAATCTCTCATCTGAGAGTGGTGACGGTCTATCATTTATCGTTATAATTATTAACAATTAATGTGATGAGGATGTTGAAAGGTCCCCTCCGACTTTTATGGCAAAAATAAAAGAACGTGGCAAGAAAAGCGAAAGATTTTTGTGGGATCAAAATAAGCACCATTACATCTGGTGTTTCATCGGTGGGAACCTCCTCATAGAAGAGGACCTTAACAGAATTTCTCCCGTGTTTTTCAATAGAAATACGCCGCCTCCCTCCCTGCCTAGCCTAGACGATAGTAAGGGGAGAAGGAAGGCGGTGTACTTTAACGCTCGTATCGCGCTCAGCCAAACACGGCCGGCTCTGCTGTTGCGCCACTTCGGTACCGGACCACGCTTTTCAGGGTCGACATGAGCCTTGGTCTTCCGCGCCACCACAGCTCTGCCCGAGCAATCCCTGGCGCCACCAATAATAATGCCCATAAGTGACACTACTGTGCAGTGCAGGCTTAACCAGTCAATAAGTGGCACAACCAGACACGAAAACACTTCAATAATTAACTGCAGCCGGATAAAATGCTGGCGAGTATTGGGGATTGGATACTGCCTCAATTTACGCACATTTAGTGAGCCTATTTTCATTTGTGACTCATATTTAAAAGTTTTCAGAGTAATTTAAAAGGCTGATGATAAATTTGTTGAAGTAAGATGGACACAAATTGTTTCAGAGTTCTGTGGAAAAACTTCAATTCGAGATTTCTGAAGGGAAAATAGGCATAATTTAGTTTTAAAAGAGTGGTCTCCAGAATTTTTAACTCCAGAAGTTACTAAAACTTATAAGTAAGAGCGTGCCGTCGGGTTAAAGAAAAGTGAAATCTTGAATATAATTAATTTATAGGAATACGGAGTTTATAAGTAGGTTAGTAGTTACAATATGAGATTCCTGAAGGAAAATTAAGCACTGTTGAGAAACATTTTAATTTTGGGCATTTTTAACTGATTTGTATTTTTATTTTGGGCATTTTCAACTGATTTGTGTTTTTTTGTGTTAACTGATTGATGTTTTCGTGTTTTGCATCTTTCTTTTAGGATATTGTAGTACTTTAGTAAGATTCGTTGGTATCTTATCGCAAATAAAAAAAAATTACGTTTTCCAACAGTACGCACGGTTATTTTGCTTCAATATTTCATATGCCTTACAAACCAACGGTCGTGTGTTTTGGAGTTGTGTGCTCGGGTGTGCTTGTGTGTGTATTTGGGCCCATGAGCTGTGTGTTATTTCAAGCCGTGAGAAGACGGTAGTCTAAGGGCCCATAAAGCACGAGGGCTAAGGTTGAATTAGAGTGAGGGGAGACTATCGCTGTGTGTTTGGAAACAGCGATAAGCTGAGCTCGCACCACAAAGCATAAACTTCTACAAGAAATACACCGAGAAAATATAGGTGCCAAATGCGAAAGGCTTTGAAAGGTGACCGCTGTGATGGGGGATGTGGGAGGAGCTAACCGAACACCTCTAGCACTCTTAAAATGTGATTGGTTCCTTCTTTCAGGGGGTTGGAAAAAGAACAGCCCTCAGGCAGAATTAGATGGGGCTCATGGAAATAGGTTCAGTCTAGCGTCGAGAACCATCGGGGAAAAGAAGAGAAGTCTCAAACAAGACCTACGTGGTCGATACATTAAATCAGAGAAATAAAGAGTACACGTCATTGGGCGGGAGGGCGGATTTTATCTTGGCAGTTCTCCATAAGAAAATCATCGCCTTTGGTTCCATTCCTACATAAGGAGAACCGACATGAAATTGTGAAGACCGTTCGAAAAACATTTTCTGATCTGTGGATGGCTCAGCGAACTTGAACTGAAGCTGCACTTGAGAATGCACGTGTGAATTGAAGCTTGACCGTGTCCTGTGCTGTTGGAAACATAATGATAAGATAGGTTTTATTCTATCATGTTTCAAGGTGTAGCTATAGTAAAGAGGGCTGGCCAGCCATTCAATTCCGTTAGTGGGGTTAGCGTGTTGCAAAGGGTAGTAGAGGTGAGGTATTGATATCGCAACATCATTTATAGTATATCTATTGTGTGTTATCTGCCTAAATGTATTGGATGACTCACTGCAGTAAATCATAAAATTGTGTCAAATTCACACGGTGTATAGTCTACCTAATGTCGGAAGCGACAATCCTCATCGTCACTGGTGCGCATAGAACCGCGCGGGTGTAAGTGGTATCCCTTCACATCGGTGAGTACCATCTTTGTTTTAGTATATGTAACGTATTTTTTTTAATTCAATTATTCGTATATTTTTTTTAGTTTGCCTGTATTTTGTGTATTTCATGATTTCATGGAGGTACGCAAATTCCTCAATTTCCGAGAACCCGGTCTCCTTGTTAATGTAAATTAATAAGAAGGCAGGACCGAACATGTCTCGTGACAGCACAACATATATTTAAGAGAGATGTATCCAGAATTTTTTACTTCAGAAGTTACTAAAGCTCATAAGTGAGAGCGTGCCGTCGGGTTAAATGAAGAACGAAATCTTGAATGGTATTAATTTATAGGAATACGGAGTTTAAAGGTAGGTTAGTTGTTAAAATCGGTGTTCTACATGCCACCCATTTACTGCAATACATTCGCAGATGTGCCGACGCCGAAGCCGTGTAAAGACACCAGGAGCAAATGCAAATCTTGCACAGGTATCAATAATCCTGTCAATAAATTTTTCTGCATACGGAAATGGTGTTTCGTATGCTAAAATCGTTAGGTGTCTCCATGGGTACGAGTATCTGGGCGTCTTGTGACGAGACCAGAATGGTCAAAAAATTGGTCCTCCACGACCAATCCAACGGTTTGAATGCAGAGCCTTCAACATTTTGTCTCTCTAATTTTCTAACCAAACATTTTTAAATATCGTTCCTTAGAGTGAATTATGTTTCCTCAACGTGCAGGAACCGTAGATTTAAGTTTTTTCTAAGAATCCTGAAACAAGCTGTATTTGTTTTGTAACCGGATGCTTGGGGTGATTCTTGTTCTCGTTTTTCTAAAGCAAACGGTGGGTCAAACAAAAAGTTGTGCTGGTTCTAAAAATAAAAATCAGATAAATTTGCCTTGAGGTTTTGCAAAGAGTATCATAGAGCTTCTCAAAAGCTGGTTCTCGTTCTTATTATCAAAGTTTTTTCATAACCAAATCCCAAATTTATAGCGTGAAATACTTGAGGAAAGTAAACAAATGGCTAAAAAAGAAGAATGTTCTAGTCGAGTTTAGCACTGTTGTGAAATTATACAGATTTTCTTACTCATCAATATTTCAGAAAATGAAAGCTCAGATTGGAATGGAAAAGCAGTGCCTCGGGTTTGCGATTAGTCAATCATTAAGTAAAATCATTATGTCGAGCTTCGCAAAACGATTATTACCCATTTGAAGAGTAAAACAATTGTCCCACCTCGTTACAAAGAACGAATAAAAAAGATTTGGCGCAAACAAAAGCTATATACAATCAATTTTAAAGCTGGTATGATCCACTGGCAGCTCATGTTAACAGTGATTAATACAATTAAGTTTGTGAATCAAATAACGTCTGCAACTTGTATTTTTAGAAGTTCCTGAGAAAAAAACAGCTAGTACTTATCGCTGAATAACTGTTCGAGCATTCAATAGGCTGCCATTAAAAACAGAGCAAGGACTTTTCAGCAAGAAATGGTAAAAAAATGCTAATTATAGCACCTATTAACTAGTATATAGACTCAGTTTGAAAGTTCTTAAGGTTAAAACAAGCATTCCCTAGAAATTTTCTTGCAGCAGTATTAAACTATGAGAAAAACTGAGTTCTTAAATTCTTTAGTCTGAGGAAATCAGCATTAAATCATTCGGAAATAACTACTACACCATGAGTATTTTGTGAAGACTCAGCGTCTCTCTGACAATCCTATATAGCGTCTCTCTGACAATCGTCTTTGGTGTGACGTTTCACGTTTTGTCGGAAAGACTGAGTCATCGTCAAACTTTCTCAGTATTGTGTAGCTATTTTCGAATGATTAATAGATTGTTTCAAGTGTCCAAGGAATTTTATTGAAACTTTGTTTTCTTAAATTTAATATTTTCATATAATCTTGTTTTCTTTGCGATATGCATTTCACTTTCCTAAGGAACTTTCGAACTGTGTCGGCCTGAAGAAATACCGGTCACTGTTTACGATTACCTTATGCCAGGGTGTGCAACAGGAATTACGTCTTAAAAGAAACAATGAAATTTCAGGTACCCCAATTAAGTAACATCAGTATAAAAAACAATTTTAAATGTGTTTGGGTTTTCTCAACAAGGCTACATCAACGGCAATGCTCATGAAGAAAGAAGATTGTATGGTTCAACAACCACCAAAGCAATATTTTAGGGTCACTTAGTATCAGAGCTGGGCGGCTCTACTTTGAAATGAAGAGAGCGCTACCACTGCTATCACTACCTCTACACCCTCTGAATTGTAGCGGCCCTTCTGCAACCGCTACAGTAAAATGTAGCACCGCTACATTCGCACTACAATGGCAAAATTATAGAAAAACTCTAAATAATTTTTGTTCTACTATTGCTATTAACTCACAAACATTTTATGATAGTAAGACATTTTGAATACATATAAATGAAATTTTACTGCAATTAATGTATCTTAACTAGTATGGGGTAGATAAGTACGTGTTACAGCTATTTTCATTAGTTTTATATTCTACCTTCCCAACAAGGATGTCTACTTCAATCACCTAATCGGAAAAATTATCAACATATACAAATTAAAAATCAGAGACTTAATTAACCAGTTCCATTCCACCTTCAAGTTAAACGGCATATGAGGTATCATGGTGGTCTACTAACTTTTTGTCTGAAAAATCAATTTAGAGATTAAAACTTCACATTTGTTGCATTACTAAATCAATATTAAATACAGAATTAAACTTTTAACTTTCAGTAGGCTGCAGTATGAGCACAGGTGGTTGGTGACACTGACCGCGATGTATCACTTGATGTCTACACTACATGGTATGTTAGCTAGCATCTGAAACTCCGATGGGATCAGACCACTTGGCCATGATAAATTAAATAACTAATAAAACTGTGTGTAAATGTGAGCAAATGTAAAGTGTTTATGCGTGATTGGCATAAGCCGGCACCACCTCACACTGTAACACACCGCACACGAGACACGAGCGACGATATACCTACACCCATCCAGCGCTGTCAGCAAACTGTCTTGTTTTAACGACAATGACACCGAGTTTGTTTCTAACGAAAATGTTTGTAGATAAAATTAGTTTTTCTTCATGGAAACGATTGAATGAATTTCATTAGTCGTATTTCAATATTCAGTGATATTCTATCGAATAAAGTTTGCTCTAATATTTTGAATGGTCCATTCACACAATGAGAAAAGAAACCTTTGTGGGTAACTGTGTGTATGTAAATTATAATCGTGAATATAGCATTCTTTTAACTGTTTAGACAAATCAACATTCCCAATGTGACGAACGATACTCTAATAATGTTAGTATTAGAAATATTAGAAATAAACCAATATTTGCAAACTACCTTCACCTCTCCGAATACCGACCGCATTGACCTAACGTAGGAGTTAACTGTGCTAGACTTGCTTCACTTGCACGAACGCCCCTCGATCAAGGTGGGGCGTTTCTACAACGTTTTTCTCTTCTGTCATAATTATTCTGCTGATCGGTCATAGGCCAATTGCGGATGATGTCAATATGTTCCCAGCTGAAAGCCATAGTGTGATAAGTTGGATATCTTCTCCAGTAATTGATCTGTGGCAGCCTGGCAGGGAGATCCAAGAGGTTCAATCAGACCGTGAGAAGGCAGGCAACAGTCTTGTCTATACGATTACACGCTTCTTCGTACAGTTTTATTCTATAATCTACATGACTATTTTGTAGCGCTGTAAAGGCCGAACCTCGTATCGCTATACGTAAATGTGTAGCGGGCGCTACCGCTACCGCCACTAAAAATGTAGTGTGCTACTGCCCACCTCTGCTTAGTTTATCGAATTTGATAGACTCCTTTGCGCGAGAAACAAATATAGGTGAGAGTAAATCAACCTTTAAATTTATACGATTAAATATATCGCATTTTGAGAAAAATCAGAAATCTCAGTCAATGACTGCATTATTATTCTTAATGTTTACAGAAATGGTCTCAATATTTCAGAACTCTTTGTTTTTATTCAATCAATTTCTTACCATTACGGTTTGCATTTTTCATGGAAAATTTCCATTTTGAGGTAGTCGAACCTAAATCCATTCACGATCATTTTTTTAACCAAGATTATAATCCGGTGAAAGATTCTTTCACATGCATATATTCTTTCCATACGTTTTCTAATGCTATAACCACAGTCAAACAAGTTTTATCAGAATGCGAAATTTGAGTTTATTATAGGATTCACTAAATTGCCCACTATCAAAA
>JACJUY010001935.1:7675-27700 GCA_014220935.1 Platorchestia sp. MABIK
AATTCCTCCAGGGAGCAGTAATTACCACAGACACAGAAGTTGCATCCTTCTTAGAGGACAATGGCTTTCAATTGTTTACTCTATTACATATACAGCTTTTGGGAGTCTCTTCCACAGCAAGGCCATACAGCACTGTGTGGATTTACTCTTGCAGTTATAAAAGACTTCAAAGATTACAGAACTAAAGACCTGACACAATTACACATCCTATTTACCAAACCTGGGTCATTCCTGTAGGCAAAGAACCTCCAGACATGCCCATCATGACAATCACAGTCAGCCACTCAACATCACTATCAACTCATCTCCTGAAATGATGGTGCAACGCGTTTTCCACTCCATTCATTTATCTAGCTTTGACTAACCTCTAACATTCCTTCCCTGTGCTTCTGACTCCATTGCTTCCATCACTAACTGCCTTTTTGATTTCCCCAAATGGCCAAACCCCTTCAACAAACAGCAGTTCACACTTTTTGCCATCCTTCTCACATTTGTCACACTCCTAACCTCATTGATTTACCTATCCCACAATGTCACCCCAGCCATACTCCTCAGACACTCCATCTGGATTACATTCCACTGACTCCTATCAGCCACTTTTGAGCCTCAAGTTTCATATCTATCCAGCACATCAGCCTTGACACTATCATACTGTTGGGAGAACACTTAAATGTCTGCCTCCTCAATACAGCAATGCTAAAGGTTTCAGAAGATCAGTATAGCATCAACTACACAGTTTATAATTTAAGAACACTGACAGCAAACCTTATGAATGAGCAAAATATAAAGAGGGTTAAGGGGAACTATGAAATGGCAAAATGAGTACCTTGATCGCAATCCTAAAGGCTGCACAAGAGAAGACTCATGAACTTGTCAATTCTGGAAACCATAGCACAAAATGAAATCAATAAAAGTAGCACCTTGAACTATTGACTATTGCAAAAAATTCAAGCTAGCTCAACAAAAAAAAAATTGGGATTCAATTAAATACAATAAATATAATTAAAGAACTGAGAATAGCTCAAAAGTCTTAAATGATGTTACACATGCAATCAATTTTAAAATATAGTTATTTAGAAGCTGAAGACAATTCAAAATTTAAAAAAACTTAAACTATGGGAACAAATAACTAAAAAAACCCCAAGGAGTTACAGGATTTGAGGAGGGGCATCTAAGAAGTAGAGCAGGCCATGAAGGCTTACCTGTCAGACTCCAGAAGTCAATCAGTGGTCCCAACACTGCCAGGCATTCCAGCCATCACCAACTTGCTGGTCTCCACCTGACCCTCGCTGCTCTGAAGGTAAACAAGGGCAAACAATAACCTTCAAGGTTGGAGTATGGCATCAACTCATCCTACTGTACAACTGCAATAGCAATACAAAAGGTCACTCATAAATGTTATTTCAAATTGAAGAGAAAATGTGACTCCTTGATCTTGACTATATTTCAACATTGTCACAACAAAGAGTTAAATCTTGCAATACATCAGAACTATAGCAACGAGTGCACACGGTCCGTCAAAAATTACAGGATTAGTTATCGGACCAACTGAGCTTTACCATGGCTTTCCAGTGATTTCCAATGCCATTCTATGGCTTTCCAATACTTTCTCAAGTCTACACTGCTGATATTCTATGCAACCTAACCTACCAATACACATGATATTCATTCCGACTCCCAATCTGCTGGGTTAATGCACCAAAAATTGTGGAGTTGATGAAGCTTGTATCACAGATACGCTCATCTCACACTTTCGGCTGGTGGGTGTGACACACGGACGGGGCTCTTTTTATAACATAAATTAAAGATTGGCATCATAAGCTATCTTTGAATACAAGATGAATGACTTACCTAATGAGAGTCCTGATCACACAGGATATTCCTTTTACAGGAAGGCAGGTTTTATGAGGTTATTCAAGTATTATATTTATTGATTAAATTAATATTATCAAGTAATTTTTTCTTTACTGCAAGAGGAAGCTGAAAAAAATTAAAAGAGCATTCAGTAAAGGAGCCAAACTGAATACAATAGAATTTAATAAAATTTCAAATAGAATGTATTTAAATCAAAAGGAGAATTGAGTACCTTTAATGAAACAACAAAATGCCTTATTTCCTTACAGTAAAATTTTTCTAGCATTTATAGTCCAGTAACTTTTCCTTACAGTTCCTTACAAACTTTCCCATGCTTGTTACTATCTTCTAATTTTCACCTTATCTAATTCATCATTAGCAGCCCCAAGCACTCCCAAATCCTACAAACAACTTTTTATAAACAATTTTTGTTTAAATCCTTATTCACAACCAGCTGGAATGTTTCCATAGAGACTCCTATAAACACTATGACCTGTCTACAATATTTCTTTTCATCTTAGCTAATGATGCTAAAATATCAGCACAGAGTGGCTGCAATGTATTGACGACTGTGCAATTAACAGCCAACATTTCCAAAACCATAAAATTCCATCTGTATACACATTCAACTAACATACATTACATACCACTGATGCAGACTCACAAGCCCTTCACACCATTCACTCACTATTCTTTCAGCTCTCACACATGCTCTGCTATCAATATAATAGCTCATGGCCTTAAGGGTACCATCCGAGGCCAAATTGGGCCCCCGCGGCACCCGACTCAAATTTTTTTTTGTCGAAAAATGATCCTTATGGTATTGGTTATTGTGCCATGATATATTATGGTGCTTCGGACACCAGAACCCCCCAGGGGGGGGTCCAAAAGGGGGCCAAAATCATAAATAATTGAGTATGTTTTTTTTTGTCGGAAAAGGATCCATTCAAATCATAACTACTCATTGAACTTTGATGCTAGAACAAAACCAAAGACAGTTTTAGAATCCTTGGAACATTTTCAACAGTTATTTGAATGAATTTTCAAATTTTGAAAAAAAAAATTTGTGAAAGGCGGAACTTTATAATAACAATTGTTTGAAATATTATTATAAAGTTTCCCATTTCACAAAAAAAAAATTTCAAAATTTAAAAATTGAATTGAGTAACTTTGTTAGAAATGTTCCAAGGATTCTAAAACTGTCTTTGGTTTTGTTCTAGCATCAAAATTCAATGAGGAGATACGTCTTGAAATATACAGAAAAATATTTCAAAAAACTCATTATTGTTAAAAAAATGGCCTAAATCAAAAAAATGACATGAGTAAACAAGGTTTACTTTCAAAAAATACATATACTGACCAATTTTCAAGCGAATCGGACAAAAAAGGTCAAAATCCCGAATGGTACCCTTAAGGACAGCATCCCCCATCCGGACCTTTTTTTTGTTGAATTTAGAACAATGATATTTGGTAGACTGATAGGAAATGCAATTTAAAATCATTTACCTTCTATGGAAAAATGAGATTTTCTAGGAAAGAAAATGGGAAATCGGAGCAAACAAAATTGTAGGGGAGGGTTTTCAAAATGCTTCTTGTCCAACAGTTTTTAAGCTACAGTGATGATTTTAGTATCATTGAATGCGGAAAAATGTGGACATTCTAAAACTCAATTGCTTTTTCCCAAATTTCTAGTTTTAGATTTAAAAAAATGAAAAAATTTGAGAGAAAACTTGGTTTTTGAAAAATGTTGATTTATATCATAACTTTTCAACAAAAATTAATTCTGAAAAACAATAAGTTTTTGCAAAGCCCTTTTCTTTCTTATGATACATGTTAAGTAAGTAATATATATGTGTGTGCCAGCAGAAAAGCAAGAGAAAGAACAGCCGGGCGCGTCCATGGTCCAAGAGAGGGTTTAGGTATGTGCCTTATCTTAGAAGGGAGGAGTAGGGAATAGGAGCTGTACTGAGAGATAGAGCGTGCAGCTGTATTCTCAAAGAACCGATTGCAACATAAATACACAGCATAGAAAAGTAAAGGGTTAAATTTCATTCTCTACGAGGAAGGGAAACAAGGAATTTGGGGTTCTAAAAAGTTTTTGAGTGGGCTGTGCGTAGTAATACTAAATGATAGCAAGGGACACGTACACATAAGGAGGTGACACTCAAGAACAAGCCAATAGGAGAAGCTGTATTTTTGCGAGCCTCCCGCACAGCTCACAGTGCGCCTCAGTCATGGGTTGAACTATAAAAGCTTAGCAAGGGATGAGCCGGATTATTTTGGCATTTGCCTGGTTCCGTGTAAGATGTAGGCCCAGAGAGCTACAGAGGGGAGGTGAGCAAGCCTTTGTGTGTTAGGAAGTGATAGGATTTCAAATCAATCAGAATATTAGTTTTTGTTCTCAAATGATTAGGACAGTCAGGAATCAGAGATTGTGTTACAGCCTTGAGCAAGTGTAATGTTTTTTTGTTTTGTCACTTTGTTCTCAAGCAGGGTGTGTTGATTTTTAATATGGGTTAAAATATGTTCAAGAATTATTTCTCAGTTGGAATTCATGTTAAAGGGAAGTCTTTAGATTAATGCACAGTAAATTAAAAATAGTGAGAGCATTGTTGAATACTCTATTGTGTGGGAGGAAAAAGCTCGATTGTCTTTAACAAGTCATGCGGCCAGAGCCGGCAATAAATATAAATGACCTCATTTTGTCTGCAAGTAGATCATTCACATGAGTTTGTTTCAAGTAATTAATTCTAATACTAAACTTCTGAATTAATATGACTTTGTGCATTTCCATTATGCATTCAGATAAAAACAAATAGGTTCAGTAGGAATCTAGTGGGGATCTTGTGGAAGTTTCGAGAATTGAAGGGGAGTGAAGCAAATCAATTATTGGCAGTCATTTCACAGGGAATACATTAATCAACTTTGTTCTCAGGGTTGGGAATTTCAACGAAGTGCAGCTCAAGGCTGCATCGCACTGATACAAGATGACGTCAGCAGGAGTGAGTATCAGGAGATGTCCCTGGGCGCAAATGGGAAACTGACAGGCGATCTACGTAGAGGAAAGTTGCAGGCTACGGAGTGCAAGCGCGCTTAGGGCGTTCCTATAGCTTAGTAGCCGCGAGAAACTAACTGTTCTGGCACCGAGTAGGTGACGTGCATTTATTCGCTAAAGGCTTTCGGGACTTGTAGGTAATATCATTCTTGTGCCTTATGTGGTCATCCGTAACCCAGAAGTTAGAATTCGCATCAGTGTTGGTTTATCGCATTCTTTGTCCCAGTTTGTTTAAATATTTGTTTGTCATCAATATGGTTCACGTGTTCATTAGCAGACTTGAATAAATTAATTTTGAAATGTACAATTAATCATTTTCATTTTCCCGTGTTGACCTGAGGTACTGAAGTGCGTGAGCAGATCAGTAGCTACTATGTCTCTATTTTCCACCTGTTCTATCATTTCCCCTTCTATGTTTCTTCTGCTCTGAATTTTCCATTTTTCTCTTCTACTATGAGGTTTAAATCCCTCACTACGAATACAAGGAGACTCCAGATGCCCCCTGTCATTTTGCGACATCTTTCCACATCCAATGACACCAAAGTCATCACTGTAGCTCAAAAACTGTAGGAGAAGAAGCATTTTGAAACCTCAAAGTCCATTGTTTACATTATAAGCAAAACAGAAACATCAAAAATTTTTTTTTTAATTTTAAAAAAATTTTGGTTCAGGTTAGACCTCTGAAATCATTCTAGAGTAATACAGAGACAGGAAATGGCATTGGCAACGTCTCGCCGTGAAGAAAGTGCCAAGAGGGAGGTGTAACATGATAAAATACTACTTCCTCTTTCCNNNNTCTTCAAACCTCTGTAGCGGGCGAACGAGTGAACGTCCGAGTTTCATTTTTTCACAGGATGTACCTGACTTCTTACACTTCCTACGGCAGCAATAATCCCTATTTCTCAAACATTCTCAAAATCCTGGATTTTTATGGGGGATGCTGTCCTTAAGGGACAAATGTTTTTTTGGGACCCAAAACTGAAAATGAGATTATTGCTTGAAAATGCTCCTAAACCCTCCCTCTATCATGTAGAAACATCATTTGTTTCGTTTTGGCAACCCAAACCCTCATAATTACACCCAAAATGCTCCCCCTCCCCTGCAGTTGCGCTCACAGAGACCAGCTGTGGCTCTGCTTAGCTCTGGTTGGTGGGTCCAAAAGTTTTTTCATTGTTTTTAGACAACTGTCCATTCATTAGAGAGGTTTAGGGGTCTATTGACCTTCTTAGTGAGTGGTTTTGTGCTTGTCAGTCCTGTGAAATGCCTAGAATATCAAATGCAGCTGTTCGCTCTGGCTGAAGATGCATTTTCAACTTTGAGGGGCAATTCCAGCTACAGTCTTTCACCTATGGATGAAATATTTTTTTGCATCGTAAAGATCAAGGTGGGTATTATGAATATCCAATGTAGTTATTTGATAAGTTGATTTTTATTATTGGAAAAATTTATAAAAGTGGAGTTTAAAAATTATAAATTTTGTCAAAAACTTCTGAAGCGATATCAAAAAACCATCTCGAGTATTTGTAGATATGTTTATTGTGAATCGAACATAAAAACTAATTGTTTCTATCTACAATATTGGCTGAGAAATTGAAATTTTAAGAAATTTGCCTCTGGGTGGTGGGGAAGGGGTGGAGGAAGGAGGTGTGGGTAAATTCTTAAAACTTTATGGGCTATAAATGTTTATTCGAATGTTATCAACATGCTGTGAATACCTCCGGGCTTATTTCACTACAGAAGTATTTCTTTTTAATTTTTGAATATCTCATAGGGAAAAACCGTTTGGGGCCCTCTGCAGTTTGCAGCAGGTATTAGTGACTTATTAGTGGTAGTGACTTATTACAACTATGGAAGACTTATCTGAAATGTTTCAGACTTATTAGTAGTAGTGATGTACCGATACCATTTTTTTGACCGATACCGATACCTATTTTTTTGCCGATACCGATACTCCGATACTTGGAAATACCGATACTTCGACCGATACTACTACTGATACTGATACTTTTACAATTATATTAAAATCAAATTATTATAAGCCCTACATCCCAGGCAGCAAGCTTTTCTTGGGACAATGTTGATTTTGTATTGTTAGTTTGGGACCTTGGGACCGATCAATTGTTTCAGTATTGGGAAAAAGTTGCACCACACCACTGAATTCACAACCTTGTCCCAAAAAGTTCCCTATGGCGGGCTATAAATATTTTTATTAGAGAACTTGGTACTGATCAAGTGTCCCAATATTGGAAAGTCTTGATTTCACAACCTGGTCCAAAGGCAAAAGCTCTCAATGACAGATTATAAATATTATTATCTTGCAGGGAACAGGTAGATGAGTCATTTTGTGATTCAATACTCAAGTTGAAAATGTCTAAGGGCTTGAGCTGAGAGTAGGTAGGTCTTATTTTTGTTGAAATAAAATATTTTTATGTTATAGGCCATATTTCTTCGGTTCTCAGCTGTCCTGGTTTTCAGTGCTCGCTGTGGTACAGTGGTTAATGGATCGGCCTTGCATGTTGGAGACCAGGGTTCGTATCCTGGCACTGGCGCGGCGATTTTCCCCGTTGGGTATAAGGGAGAGCTCAAGCACAATACCCCACTCAACCCAGGTGTAGGAAATGGGTACCGGCTTCACGGGGGAACCGTCATGATGTCCTATATATAGAGTTAGTAATAAGACATTTGAAAAACCAATGCTTAAAATCTTATGTATCAGGCTTGATTGGAAATAAAGCATCCTAAGATGCCGATGTTTTTTTTCTGCACCTCTGACTCTCTTTTTCATCTTTTATTTTCTTCCATAAACTACTTTCTCAATTTACTGTTTTATGCGCACTGGATCCTTTGCGGAAACACTCGATCTTTGTGCATAGATTCCTCGTTCCCTTAACTCGATAATAAATGGTGCCTTCATCCTTCCTCTCCATGAGCCTTTTTGTTGTGGTAATGGGAGGCTAAAACTAATTTATAATTAATCAATTGTGATTCAATTACACATATATGGAGAAATCAAAACTCATCACAGAAATATTGTCATAGAAATAAATAAAATTAGGTAAGTTAGGGTTTCTATGTTTAATTCTGTTATAATGTGCTGAATTTTTATTCAGTTTTTCAGCTAGCCGGCAGGCAAAAAATAATTTGAGCCAAATTTACAGAAGGTGAATGGATTTTTCTAAATATGAATAGGTCAAAAGTCAAACTAGAAACATTTTATCTAAAGAAAAACGGAATTATTCATCTAGGTAATAGTTTGCTAATTTTTCAGAATTTCTATACCAAAATTTTTCATATATCTACATGTGGATATTCTTTTGCAAATGAATTATTTCCTTTCTAATATCAAAATTATTTTGTTTCAGATGAAACGTGGGATATTAATAATAATGTATATCAGTTTCTATGACAAAATTTTGATATATCGAAATTTTTTTCGAAAGCCTGTTTTGAACCTATAACTATAGATTCAAAACAGGCAGTCGTGTTGTATTCCTAATTTATTAATTTTTTAACCAACTTTAGTTATTTTAATAGGACTTAATATTCAGAAAATCAACCATGGAATAAAAAAGGTGAATTAATAGCATGAATTAAATATTTTTTTTCATGCACTCTATATTAAATCCTTTGGCATCTATTACTTTGCTTGGCATCGCTGAGTCATAGCGCACCATTTTGAATCGTGAACGTGAAGTCGTGAACGAGTGTGTGAAATGAATTCCAGTGTTTTAGTTGAATAATCTTGCGTTTTGTTATTTTAGTTTTTAACAACTAGTGTGAAAAGATTCTATTATTGTGCTTTTCATTTATAAATACGTTTTCTATCATTTCAGTGATCAGAACGACATATTTTTTTAAAATATGGTTCGGTCTATGCAGCTTGATAGCGTCTGAATAGAAGTTTTGTTCGATCGTCATGTTTCACAAACTATTTTTAAGCTATTTTGCTGCTTTAAAAGATAATCTTTTGAAGAGTTAGATAGGTTCATAGGCTCAATTTCGGGCAATATTACTTTATTACGGCCTCATTCTATTCAAAGACATTTTGTGTGGAAAAATGTACCATCATTTTCTTATTTTGATGTATATTGTAGGGATTCTATGTGACCCAAAATTAATTACTGATGAGAGTAACCTTAACTATGCTGAAAATTTGTCTATTTAGTTTGTCAAACAGTTTGAAAAGATTTATAAGTATGTCAATGTTTCATTCAATGTTCATTCACTTATTCACTTAGTTGATGATGTCCAACAATATAGTGTACTCGACTCTTTTTCTGCCTTTCCATTTGAAAGTTTCTTAGGCAGAATGAAGAGAAAAATAAGATCATCAAATTCTTCATTAGCACAAATAAGCAGAAAAATAATTGAGGGTTATAAGTTTTCTAGTAGTAATCAAATTACATCTAGAGGAATAACTGTGAATGACCATAGAATAATTTCAAATCAATTCAAAAATTCATGCATCCTACTTGAAAATAAAGAATTTGGTTTGGTTACGAATGTCACAGGAGACTGTATTACTATAAAAAAACTGATGAAAATCAAACCTGCTGCCAAATATCCAACTTCTTCCTCACTCGTTGATATTTTTATTGTTAGCAAAAGTTCTGAAACCAAAATTATTAAAAGCAGCATCTATAAAAAATGTTTGATCCTACCCTTCAAGAAAAAGTATATTATACTCCCTCTTCTATGAATGTGGATGTCTGTTTTAGTCTTTTATGTGCTCTGTTCATTTTAGGCTTGTGTTCTTGTGTTCATTTTGTGCATTAGTTAGGTTCTCATATTTCTTGCATTAATTTTCATGTTATAATTTCATTCACACTGCAGTTTGTGGGTCATGTGAATTTTTTATTTAATTTTTATTCATAGACAGCTGGACTTCATTGCTTTCCTAGAATCTTCAAAATGTATTCAATTGTGTACTTTGAGAAGGAAAACACTGTAGAAGGTGTTCCAACTTTTTGGCTTCAAAAACTTGATAATGAACAGTATTGTCGTTGGCCTGAAAAGCAATCCATGGGTAAAATATCCAAAATGAGAAAAAAATGTGAACCACCATCAAATAACTGGTGCTGTATTAAATGCCGAGTTAAATCAGCGGCATCTACTTACAAAGAATGTAAACAGAAATCAAAAGAGGCTTCAGACCAAAGTGCTACAGAACCTAACAGTGATGGTGAATTTCTTGAAAGTGCAATTAGTGCTAGCAGTGACACCAGTAGTGATGATGAAGTGCCCCAACCTCCCCAAAAAATGAGAAAAAGAGACCAGTCTAGACCTTCTAAAAAGGAAGCAAAACTAAATGTTAGTGAAATGCAAGCTTTCTTTCATAAAGAATTGAAAGACAGTACAAACACAAATTGTGAAGAAACTTGAAAAGTGTTTTGATAAACAAGTGGAAGCCTACGGATAATTACACAAGGACATTCTTGACCTTAAAGAAGAATTAAAATTGCTAAAGAGAGTACACAAAGCAACCGTTACTCCTATCCCTGACCCAACCACATTTCCTCAATTACCACTTGAATCAATGAAGAATGTAGAAGATTGCGAAGCAATTCTTAATGATGATATTCAGAAACAGAGCTTGATTAGCATGCTGGCAAACTTTAGTGGTGCTAGTATAAATTCAACTGTGCATCAAATTATGAAGAAAGTTTTAAAGAATGAAGTAGCAGTCCAGTTCTCCATGCATGGTAAAGGAACAAAACGGCAGTTCATAGAGTTGAAGCTCTGCTCCTGCATACGTGGTACGTACCTTTCATTGTGGATTGCTTCTGTTTAGCGACTAGATTTTAACATCAATTTTAATACCTCAACTATTATGATCCTCGGCTAATAATTTAATGTTAATATGCCCCTACACAATAACTGCCTCAAAATTTCTTACTAAATAGGTCATCTCTACCAACCTACTGTGTGAATACTATTGCAAGCACATAAATGAAATTTATATGAAGGATAAGCAGGGTGTCTACTAGGTAGTAAAAAGTTGTAAAATTTGGAAAGTAGTAAAAAAAGTAGTAAAAAGTAGTAAAATTTGCCTCAGGGAGTAAAAAATTGTGAGGTAGAATAATTCTCTGAAATTTTGAAGTAATGTTACATATGTACATTGAGTTTATATATATAAATTTTTTTAATTGATTTCTCTCATAATCAGATATTTGCATCGGTTTATGGGAAATATTCCTGTAAAGCAGGATGTAATTTTAGGATTAGAGGACACATAATAGAAAAAAGTTCCAATTTTTTTTGCGAAAGACATGAAATAGTGCACTTTTTCTTCTCATTCAGTTTGATCTGAAAGTTAACAAGTGGTTTTATGATGGAAGGTTCATTTGAGCCATTTCATTATTAACAGCTTATTGAGAGAAAACAATTAAAAACGACTTTTGCTTTGATGCCGTAATCGAGGTTTCACAAATCGTATAAATTTAAATTAAAAAAATGTAATACCAGTGACGATGCATTGTTGAAAACCCTTCTATTAGTGCGCACTTACATTGAAATACAAGCTTAGGCATGAATATTGAAAATAAAATAAGGATTTAAAAATTGTGCATTTATGACCCTGAGGTCGACATTTGACATCTTTTATTCTTATGTATCAAATATGCATTAAACGGTCTCGAAAAAAAAGAAAGCCTAGCTACATATTTTCTCGTGGAAGTATATCAAGTGGCTTTGATTAAAATATGTTAGTCAAGTAAAATAATTTGTATTTTATTACAAATTACGATTCTTTTAATGTAAAACGTCTTGCGAATATTGAGCTTTTATATTTTATGAATAAACATTAAACAACTAGCCAAAATTTTTGAATTGGTAATTGTACCTATCACTAAATAACTATCACATTTAATTGTATTTCATCTTTAGTGGATGCAGTTGCTCGTGGGATGTATAGCATAGTTGGCATAATTGTTCTTTTTGTGCACTTGATACTCAAAAATTAGAGTATTTTATTCACAAAAGTAAGCACAGAAATATAATTATTCTCAATTATGTCCTGTTTTTCAGCACCTACTACTTTCTTCTTCAACTTTTATATTGTTCCAGGAACTTCTTTCCCAACTTACTGTTTCTATGCTCTTTCTGCACCGATTTCGCATTCCCTAATATCAATACTAAATGATGCCTTCCTCCTTCCTCTCTCCGATACGTTTTTTTAGCGGTTAGGGAAGCTTGAATAACCTATAATCTAATCGAATCTGAACCTGTGGTATCGCATATATTATTGACTCTAATAACTCATTATAGGCTGATTACCTACATCTGGACATTTGGACTACATTCATTATGTAAAAAAAGAGGTAGTAAATTTTTGCTGTTGAAGGTTGTAAAAAGTAGTAAAATTTGAAAATGAAAAATCTGTAGACACCCTGACCCTGATAAGAACATATTTGAACTTTGTAAAATTGTTTTTATTTATTTGTTTTCCATTTAAATTTTCTTGATTTGAGGCGTACAAATCCCTAGATTTTCAGTTCCAGTGTTTTCAGGAGAACTCATGCCCTTTTTCTACAAGTGATAAAAATTTCAAATTGAGTGTTTTTGGATGTAAAAGGGCTTGCTGAATGTAACGAAGTGCTTGTTTTTTTACTATAAAAAAATGGAAAAGTTATACAATATTTTGAAGGAAAATAAGAAATTGGAAATATTCACCCCTTTTTTTTGGTTGTTGAATATAGCTCATTTGAATTACATTGAATGAACATTTCCAATGGTTGGTTTTTGCAGAAGCTGCTATGAGGTCACCAGCTAGCAAAACTGCACATGCATCGGAAGTAAACAAGATAATTGCACTGAATCTAACATATGCTAAAGATCGGATTGCCGGAAGAAAAAAGTCCAGTGAAAGAGGGGAAAATCCTCGAGTAGCCTGCGAGTAGCTAGCTAGTTGAGACAAAGCTAATTTTAAGGCTAATATTCTTTTGCACTGAATTATTTTGATTACTCAATGGAGAGGAAGGAAGTTGTAATGGGTAGCAAATTATTTTATGAACTTGATTTTAAGGTGTGAAGGTGTTTCAGTGAATTTAATTTTCAGTCAAGGAAAAGCAATGGTTTAAATAGATTTATAGGTATTAGAGGAAGTTAAATTGAATAGAGACGTATTGTATGAACTTAATCTTAAGTTGTGAAGTTATTCACTGAACTTTAGTTTTAGTCAATGGAAAGCAATGTTTGAATAGATTTATAGATATCAAAGGAAGTTATATTGAATAGAGAAGTATCATATGAACTTAATCTTAAGTTGTGAAGTTTTTCACTGAACTTTAGTTTTAGTCAATGGGAAGCAGTGGTTTAAATTGATTTACAGATATCAAAAGAAGCATGTGTTCATGCATATGTATGCGGTTATACTAGGACTGTGGTAGAGCCATGAATGAGCAACTTTATTGGCTCTGCCACGGTGAGACCTCCGCCCAAAAGGTCAGCGACCAACCATCAAGGAGGCCTCATGGCATTGGAAATAAACAATTCCTTTGCCTAAGGAGTTGGTGGAAATGCTCCTTGAATTTGTTAGGACTATTCTCAACAAATTTGTATTTCCATGTACATAGTACATATGGCAATCTATACGTTTCTGAAATATTTTTTGTCTTTCAGTTGCTCCCCTGTCAATTCGCATATCTGGTCCCACGGACTCGGTGGCTGACGGAATACAACATCCCCCAAGTTCTTCAGAATTTCATGTTCAGCCAACATGCATTGACTGCATTTGAGGTAAGTTTAAATAATATGTACGCAGTGTGCTAGTAATTAGCAGTGCAATTTAATGATTGGCCAATTATAACAAAAATGTTACTTGCGCAATGACTGTCATGGAGCTTATAGCTTAACGGAAGAGCGTTGACTCTGATTAAGTGAAAGGTTGGGGTTCAAATCCCTGTAGGCTCTTTTCTATATCATAACGCAAGTGACTTTTAATTGTAATTAGCAATGCAGTAGTTAATTAATTTTATCAACTACTTACTGGCACAAAGTATTCTTCAATTTATTTCACTGAATTGATGTCAGTAAAATAAACTGTTGCTTGATTGTTGTTGATTTCAAATTCATGTGTTGACATTTAATTAATGTTTCCCATTTTAGGTTCCTATTTCGTCCCTATTTTAGGTTCCTATTTTGTCCCAATTTTAGGTTCCTATTTGCTCGAATTTTAGGTTCCTATTTCGTCCCCATTTTAGGTTCCTATTTCGTCCCAATTTTAGGTTCCTATTTCGTCCCCATTTTAGGTTCCTATTTCGTCCCTATTTTAGGTTCCTATTTTGTCCCAATTTTAGGTTCCTATTTGCTCGAATTTTAGGTTCCTATTTCGTCCCCATTTTAGGTTCCTATTTCGTCCCCATTTTAGGTTCCTATTTCATCCCCATTTTAGGTTCCTATTTCGTCCCAATTGTAGGTTCCTATTTCGTTCCAATTGTAGGTTCCTATTTTGTCCCAATTGTAGGTTCCTATTTCGTCCCAATTGTAGGTTCCTATTTCGTCCCAATTTTAGGTATCAACTCCGTCCCAATAAAAATTCCCAATATTGTCCCTATTTTTAAAATCCCAACATTGGAACAATTTAAGTTATCAAGACTGCCCCAATGCTGAGTGCCAGCAGTGGCGCAACATTTTCCCAATAATTTTTGCTGCCTGGGATGGGAGTTATAATAAAATTGTTTACTAATATATCTAATAATATATCAATATTGACAACAAAGTTTTCAATTAGGAATGATAAAACTGCTCCTGCTATGTTAACTATATAGTTTGATTCGTCTCCCACTCAAAGTTTTTCGATTGCGTCATCTTTCCAATTTTTTTCATATGATACCGTTATCAGCATGTATGAACAAACAAGAATTCACGGTTAAGCAATCATTATTTACCAACTGAGGTTATTATCCGATTAAATTAACTAAAAATATTTTTCTCTATTTACAGGCGTTAACTAGTCATATAATGTAGCATTTAGTCCCAGAAATAGCAGCGTGAATGCAAGTAGTATACATATGTACTAACACACACAGTGAGCAGAAGCAAAAACGTCTCTTTTCGGTTTGGGGCCTCTCGAATTTTAACATTTTCTCTGGGCCACAGTACGTATTTTGGTAATAACACGAAAATGATAACCATTTTGTAGAGAAATTATTTATTAAGCCTGAAATTTGCTAATGTCCATCAATATTTTATGAAAATACTGCGGTTTCTCGTTATGTTTTTGCAACGCAAATTCACATAGATACGAGTCCATCATTTGTCGATGAGCGCTCCCCTGACGTTTTTTTTCATTTTTAGACTTTGCTATACAATCTCAATCATTTGAGTGTGTGCACCTGTTGCAGGGTCCACCAAGTTTTCACCATATTATTAACAGGGAGGTGTTTGAAATTATACCCTTGGTTAGGTTAGTAACACTTAATGAATCATTTTTCCACAAAATGGTCATCATTTTTGTGTTTTTCACACCAAAATACATAATTTGGTGAAAAGAAAACATTAAAATTCGATGGGCCCCAAAACCGAAAAGATCTGCAAATACGCAACCAACTATAAGATTGTTCGTGAATTTTTCAAACATCTTAAAATAGAAGAAAATGCAAGCTTCGTAATGTACGGCAATTTACATGCTAAATTAAAATAGAATTTTCAGCTACTTCTATATTAAATTTACAAAAACTTTAAAATGCACCTTCAACTTAATTTATTTGGTTTGATTTTTGTTAGCCTTTCACATACGTTAAGAAATGTAAATTGGGTCAAACTATATAAATTAAAGTTGTAAAACTATAATAATTTTATGTCACTACTGTGTTTTTACTGTGTTTAACTGTTCATGCTACACAGCTTTCACTCACTGACCGTACGTGACTTATCAGGAGTTAAAAGTAGTAAATTCAGTTAACGGGCCTGATTAAACGCTGTAATTCAACAGTTAGCTAACTAATTTACTAGATATGGATAGGCTCTTTATTTGATTACTAGTGTGCACGGCCCGCCAAAAATGACGGGATTCAATACCTTCCTTGAACAAATTTTCCAGACAAGAATGACTAACAAATATATTTATCATAACAGTACTCATGATAAAAACATTATTGTACTTGCGCACTGGTGAAACTCGTATTAAAGATACGGTCATTATGGCTACATTTATGAGCGTGACAGAGAAATGGAAGAAGCAAACTCCAAAAAAATAAACCAAGGGTATTCTTAGGAAGTGGCAGGACACGTGGAAATTCTATCGACAATATCATTAAGCTAGGTGAGCTCGTGAAAAAATTCCGTCAGCATTACTCAACTTTTCCTGTCCTGTCCTAAACTTTCCTAACCAAAGGTATCGTGATAATGTAGTGGCTGAACTACTACTAAGTACTGTCCAGTTGATTTCTATGTTTTGTTTTGTGTCTGAGAAAAGTGCTTAATAGCTAGGCATGGTTAAATGTGTAATAATATTAATTGATTGTTCTAATTCTTACAGAAAGACATTAAATTCATAATATAAGTCATTTAAAAATAACGTCTGGTAAAGGAATTTATAAAAAATTTTCATAAAATCATAAGTCTATATATAGGCTCTAAACGGAGAGACCCGTAGCACGGCTGCATCTTTCGAGTTCAAGCTTCAAAGGGTAAGAATAAAATTGTGTAATTGCGATGATACGGGATAATTGAGATAACAAGTGATAATTAATATGTAGGGTGTTTATATCAACTAGAGTAGTGTTCAAGGTGAATATGTTTGCAACTGTATCGGATCATGCATTGAAAATTATAATGACTAGAGGACCGCTATGAATTTAGATAAAGGCTGTGAAACATATAGGTATGAATATTTAGAAGATAAAATGTGAATGTACTTTCTTGTAAATTAAATAAAACTGTGTAATGTAATAAGGTCAGTTAGTTTTGTGAATTTGAGAAATAAGAGTATTAAGAATTGTTTGTGGCGTAGCACGATTGACCAGGTTTATACCTAAATAAAGGTAGATGTGTATTATTAAAAGACATATTTATTCTTGTCTGTAGTAATTTTGATTATATGAATAGGTTTAAGATATAAAACGATGTGCAACGGACGTAATTCTTGGAAAGGGAAATTTATAACACCCTGATATCCAGGGAAGGCCTCCCACTGCAGTGCGCCAATCAGTCCAGCTGCGTTGGCTGATTGGAGGGCCGCTACCGGCGTGGCTCGCTGTCGGCTTGGTAGGTGCCAGCATCGCAGCTGATCAGCAGCTACAACAGTCGTCTTGTGCGTAACCTGGACGCAGTGGCCTGGTCGGTTAAAAGCTGGGGGACTGTGGCTGATAGCCCTGATCAATCCGAGAGTCATCTCAAAGAGTACCACCGATCCACATCTGGCGTCCGGAGCCTGTGGGTAACTCACTGATTTAGAAGCATCTCTGATGAATTGAACGCTGGCCCAGAGTCCACCGCCGAAGTTATTGAATAAAGATATGAACTATTAATAATAGAGGAATGTAATTGGAGGGGCCTTGACTTATTAGTTATTGTCTGACATGGTGGAAATACTTCGGTGCACCTCAGAGTCCCAGCTGTGGGTCGTAGACCTGAGTACCTGTGACCTAACATTTAAGAGTATTTGTAGCCAAAGGTGGCTTGGCCCTTATAGCCATAGCTGTGATATGTCTTCCGGCTACGCCCGACTACCTCGTTCACAGTTAAGTGGAGTGCCTGTGATATATGGAATGTTATTGTGAATCTCTTTATCGTTACCTGGTCACGTGCTTCGCACGTAGGTTATGATCTTGTGTTAGGTGATTAATAGATAGGAAATGTAGCAGATATGTCATGTAAACAGGTATTTCTGTTGAATGGTGTTTCAACAAAAATAAAGAAAAAAGTGTCAGTCGTTGAATCTTGAATTGTATTATCATATTTAGCTTACCAAAAGAAATAGGCAGTTAGAAACCGGTCCGCGCAATGATATTGACGTGCGGCACGCGCTGTAAAGCCCCTGTACAATCCGGCCATAATATACGTGGGACGGTGTAGGACTATACATTACGGTAAGTGTCGTGAGCGTTTATTGTCTCCCACTACAATAATATATCAAACATATCAATGCATGCAAGGCCATCTTTCAATGTTACACTGAGATATTTGGTATCCATGATTCCGACACTCAGACATCCTATGTTTTGGAAGGAGCGGACACCAAACAAATACAGAAATAAATAAATAAGTAAACACATAATGGGTATTATTAGGTTAGATACTTTCACTTTCATGATTTATGACTTTCATTTTCATGATAAAATACGTATTATTGGAAAGTATCGGTAAAGTATCGGCCGAATTTTGCCAATTCCGATACCAGTAAAAATGACCGCTACTGCCGATACCAATACATCGGTACATCACTAATTAGTACTGTATTAGTTTGTAAGTTTTGACGAAAAAAAAAAAATCATATAAAGGAAACAATGTGTACTCTGGACTGTGGTGTTTGGTCACTTTGACCAACATTTTCTCAAAATATGGGTCATAGACTTTGACAGGCAATTTCTCCTAATTTAGAATCTATTGAAAAAAATTTTTTGCATCGTGAGGAGCAAAGTGAGAACAATAAATGCTAGGGAGAGTTTTTTGAAAAGTTGATTAGAAATTTTTTCATGGTCCAAAGAAAAAAAACTTTGTTTTTAATAATCAAATAGTTGTAAATTTTCCTTTTTCTAGCAAAAACAATGAATCTTTCCTAGTTAATGTAGATATTTTGACAATAAATTGAACAAAAAATAAAAAACATTTGGCTCTATGTACAATATTGGCTGAGAAATTGAAATTTTAAAGATTTTTTTGCGGAGGGGAGAGGAAGGAGAGGGGGGGTAAGGGCAAGTTTCAAAATTTTCAGAGCTACAGCTGTCTATTTGAATGTTATAAACATGCTGTAAATATCCGAAAGTTTATTTCACACCTACTTATTTCATACCTTTCATATTATCATACCTACCTCCTTAACCCCATCCCCACCAATTTTTTTGTTAAAAACGTTTTTTTCAGACTAATTTTTTTATTTTGGTTCTATATAGTATTTTTGATGCTGGTTATGAAAACAGTTTGTATTATTTTTTCTTTCCATTTTTGTGGTTTAACGTTTTATTTTGAAAATAATTGTGAGCAAAAATGAGTCACCCGCCCTCTCCTCCACCTCCTCACTTGTCAAGAAATAGTCATTGTCTGATGAACTGGCAGAGTTATCAGAAATATTCAAGCTTATGAGGGAAGGTTCATATTCACTATCTTCATTTTGGGGTGTAAGACTTCCAAATGCTACAAAAAATGAACGCAAATGTGGATGCAAACAACACCCATCCAACGACAATGGCTGTTGAAGCAAGTCTAGTAACAATGTCCTTTAAGAAATCCCACAGCTCTACCCTATCGCCTCCGCCAGGCGTACGATTTGACGAGAATACTCGTTTCACACGTAGAATGGCTTACAAAGGCTTAAAATCGATGAGTATATATGTATGTAGCTGGTTTTTTAAGGTAAAGTTTCAGACAAGTATACTCGTCGACGACTGAAAAAAGAACATTTTGTGAAGACGAGTATACACGTTTCTTCCAGGAAAGGGATTAATTTTATGCAATTGAATCACAGCACACATTCCTCATATATATCAGCAATGCATCAACAACAACAAAAATTCAGCAACTACAACAATCAATGTCACCCATCATTTCATTGAATGCTCAGATGCCACTCTGTATAATTCCAGTGCCTTACCCTCGAGTGCTTTTTCTAGCGTTAACTTAAACTTCTACTCTCTCGACTATTCTTCTTTGGATAAATTGCATTCTCTTATTTTCACAGGCATATACTCCTGCCTTTTTTTGTGGTTTATTTTCAGAAAAATGAAATTGTTTCAAATGATGCACTCCTATTAAATTCAGCATAAATCTGAGGACACTAAAACTTACAGCACAAACAAAATACTATTTTTAAGCCAACATTATAAGTTTGATTAAGTTAGGTTGGAGCACTCGTGCAAGTTTCAAAATAAAAATGATAGCAAAGACAGCCGATTTAAAAATCATTTTAATTAGTGAACGTTTCGGCTACAAGCTCAAGCCATTATCAACACCTGTAA
>JACJUY010001935.1:39985-75632 GCA_014220935.1 Platorchestia sp. MABIK
AGGCTAAAAATAAGGCTAAAATAAGGCTAAAAATAAGGCTAAAAATAAGGCTAAAAATAAGGCTAAAAATAAGGCTAAAACTAAATAAAGTATTCTTTGCTATGACTTTTCGTAAGAATGTGAGTATAAAATCCCAAATCAAATTGGAATTTTGTGAAGAAGTTTATAAAGTTGTTAGTATATCATTGCCAATTACGCAGTTATAACTTACTGCTACAACGGGAAAGTCAGTTCATTCCATTAACAACACTCAGTTCGTACTCCTGCAACAAGTCATACGTCAGCCGCACCTGCAAGGGAGCCGATGGAGCTCGCAGCAGCACGGCACGCCACAGCGCGGCGCCATCGTCTGCAGCAGTCGCAAAGTAAGCAGACGTCTCCTTCATATTCCTCTGTAAGGCTTCCGACATCTGCTCATTAAACTGTGGGGACAAGCTTTTCATTTATGACCCTCGCAAGCTTACAGAATATAATTGCTTAAGAAAAACATTTCAATCGAAAATCTTACGGCATACCGACGTTCTCTCATCTCAAAAGTAATTTGCATAATTCTGATAAATGTACACAGTGTGCACAAGCCAAAGAGGTGACCAGAAATTTCAGAGCAAGCAAGTTCTCTAAATCTACAATTAGTATTTTATTCAAAAGTGCGGTAAGGACTGATCTTCAAGTGACTGCTCGGAAATGAGAAAACGCGTATCGAAATTTCTGAATCTGCTGAGCTATTCATGATTTTCTTCAATTTTCTACGAGATCGTGTGAGGAAATGAATTTTCTACGTCAGGTATCCAAGGCCTAAAACTCATTGCAAATAGAATTGATTGATTACAGTATAAGTTAGTTTCAGCCTCCCATACCTCAACAAAGATGTTTAAAGAGAGGAAGGATGAAGGCACTATTTAGGATGGATATAAGGAAACACGGGTTTTTTATTCCATGCATTAGGTGTGTTCTTGCACAGAATCCTCTGCGTATAGAAACAGTGAGTTGAGAAGGAAGGCTATGACAGAAGATAAAAGTTGAAGATCAAAAATCAACATTGCTGAAAAACAAGACAGCATTGAACCGAAAGAAGATGGTCGTGAATAAAACAATAAACACGTTTTATTTCATCAAAAAGAAAGTCTACCTAACTCTCAGCTCGAGTCATTGCAAATAGAATCAAACGGTTCTGCCCAGGCAGTAAGCACAGCAACCAAACCTCGACGAGCCAAGCCACAGGGCATCCACCCGGCGGGGGCAGGTCGAGTGGTCGGGACAAAAAGAGTCGCTCTCCGATGGTGCACTCGACCCCCACGACGGCCGCGCTCGCCTCCTGACCAGGGCAGCAATGTCTTTTAATAAACGTTGTGCAACAGTATACATCTGGCCTCTCATGAAAGAATGATCATGAAGATTTCTTAGTGAACTAAATACCGCTAATACAGCACACGGGTAAAGAACAACAAATAATTGTTCGTATAGCTCATACAATTTAATGTCTCCAGAAATTAGAAATGATATCTGGGCAACATACAAAATTTCTCCGAAAAAATTGTTTGTCATAATCGTCACAATAAATGTATACAGAACATCACATTGGAGCCTATGGCCTGAAGTTCACAACCGTTCCTTTCAATTGTGTCTGCTGTTTTCTCACAGAAAGCTGTAAGCTCTGAGAGAACATACGGATCAATTGCACTTATACAAATCAACGGCTAGCACCTGACAACTGTCTGCTGTGCTTCCAGAAGTGATGGCAGGTTTTGTGGTCAAGTCTCCACCCCTCCCATCATGCCCCAGCAGGACGTTCTGAGCGTCCATGGTCACAAGCACAGCGCCCACCGCCGGGAAGCATTTGCACGCCACAGGCAACCACTCCCGAAATTCAAGGGGGCAGAGGACGGACTCGAGCTCCTCATCTGTCAGCAAATGGAGTCTGCAACATAAGAGTCGTTGTTAGACGTCAACACACCCAGTTAAGGAGAAGAAAATGACATGGCGGTTACAAATTTTAAATTGCACCAGGCGTGAAGAAATGCATCCAGGGAGAAATAAGTACTTGCTTACAATTTGTCAAAAATGTATTCGCGGCATACCAAAAAATTGCATTTTTCGTTATTAAATACGTTTTCATGCAACTTTCCGATTTGAAACTTCTGCTTGGGAAAGGACAAAATCTATCATAGCAGAAAATACACCATAATCAATTTGTTGTAAGTCATGCAATTAAAAACGAAATTTGAAAAAAGATGGCAAAAAGTAATTGCAACTTAAAATACAAATAAATTAACAGTCAAATAGCCTTCAGTAGTAAAAACTGCCTCCTATCGATATTTGTTAAATAAAGGTGAGGGTCCTGCTCGAGTCCGAGTGGTTTTGTGTCTTTTTTAAGACTGGTGTTAGTAACTAAGGCTGATTAGATGGTTGCCTTTAATTAACTTTAATTTTCAATTGTTTCTTGACAACTGTTTCTTTCAACTGAACTTTACCTCATATGTTGTGAAAGCCTGCTTAAAATCCCGATTCTCTAGTGGTTGTGCAGCTACTTCGAAGTGTATTTCGATGTGTAATTAGAGTCGTTAGCTTGTTAAAACAGGCATATAGTCCTTTCCAACAACAGTTCCTTAGCCAAAGGAATAACGTGTTCAGACATTCCACAATATTTGATGAACTCGTCGCTCTTATTACCACATGAAGTCACACAAGGCTAGACACACACAAACAAAACATGATGCTTCCCATCACGCTTCACTGCTGGAATGGTGTCCTTGGTTGCTTGGAAGTATACGGCTGTCACCAAACAGTCCTTGTGTATCTGTTACAAATCTTGCCTATTTTGGTTTCATCTGTCCACCGATTATCATAAAATAGCTTTTGTAGAGAACAGTATCAGCAAAGTTTAATTGAGTCCCAGGATGATTTTGCGTCACAAGTGGGACTCTTCGGGCAGTACCTTTCTGCCGATTTTCTTTACGCAAAGCTCATGCAATTTTGTCTATTTACGTACACGCCTACTAAAGCCAAATAATTTGCATAATAACTATTTTCACTGAATTACATCATGGTTTCTTAGTACTTTTTCAAAAGCTAAGCGTGATCGCCTAGCGACAACTCGCGTTGAGCACTTCAGATAACTCTACTCGCCTCGGTTCCATTAGGCTTCCATTTCATAATGATGGCGGGTAAACAGCGAATTGCAGTGCCGAGTTTCGTTAATATTTTCCTGTAAAGATTGTCATTCTTGGGCAGTTCAAGGTATCTCTCACTCGAATGCATTTTTCTTTGACTTTCGGCATCCTGAGATTCGTGAGTGATGTTGATTCGGTAGAGGCTGCTTGTTCACTGAGGAAGCGGTCGCTGTAGTGTGTTCAAGAGAATAGAAAGCTGACATGAACCGTTCTAGATGTTATACTAGAAGCTTGTTGAGGCATTCTAACAAGCTGTTACGACTGAATCGTTATATTTCTAGGATTTCTAAATGTGTTCTGCTCACTGTTTGAAGCCCTGGTTTTAGAATTTTTATGGTTTTTTTGTTTGGTTTTGTCCTCCTTCAGTAAAAGTTTCAACCCTAAAGATGTATAGTGTATAGGAATGTATTTTATAATGTAAAGTACATGGTTTTGGTACGCTATAAATACTTTTTTGACCCACTGTCTTAAGTTTCGTACATTTCCTCAAATGACGTTTTCGTTGTCAATCCCACGGTATTGAACAATTTAATGTATTGCTACCATGCCCATAAAATATAGTTTCAAGAATCGACTTTATTGGAGCTTATTTTTCTGTCTAACAGAAAATTGGAGCAGACTGCAACGAGTTTGCACTCCAAAGGGAATCTCAACACTTGCTAACCTTAATTTAGACACATTACTTGGTGGGGTAACCGCTAGATTATGGAACCTTCGTAACACGTTCCCCGCGTACTGGGCCACATGTGTACCAACAGGTAAATTACCCATTTACGCACCGGTATAAATGAATGGCACTTTTATGTTGCGCGATCTTTTAAAAAAAATTATCATACAAGGTGAAATGTAATCTTGCAATTTTATTTTTGATAATTATTAGGACGAATAAAAATGTATTCGAGCAGTTAAGTCGATTTCTCAATGCTGCTACTTTCAACCTAATTAAACCAACCATAAGCAGCCGCAAAAACTCGGAGAACGTGTTAAAACCTTGAAAAGACTAAACGATAAATCGTTCTCTCTTATTATTTTTCAAATTAATTTGATATTAATCGCTGAATAATCTTTTTTTCACCGGCATCCAATGAAGAAGGCATTGCTCAAAATTTAATCGATTTCAGTCACCCTCTCCTGCCACTGATATAAGAGTCACGGCTGACGACTGCCACTAGAGTCGTCAGCCACAAAACAGACCACATATCAGTACCCATGAAAAGCGTTTCTCTTAGAAGCGATGTAGGCGTCTCTGGCGGCCTCCAGCAGCGGGGCGTCATGCAGAAGAAGCGAGACTTGGTCCAATGACGCGTGGCCTTCCAGCAGTCCAGTCAGCGCTGACTCAGCGCTGAGCGCTCGCTCTTGTATGGCAGCCCAGCAGATCTCCATCTCCTGATTAGGAGAATGAATCCTAACTAAAAACTTTTTTATTTTCCAGGGAAATATGACAAAACATGAGGAAGCTCGGAGATATGGATAGCTGCAGTTGGTGTTGTGAATGTTCAATAACTTTTACAGTGCACAGAAATGCACCATCGATTTTTCCACATTCATAACGATAAACAAGACTTGAGTTTTTACGAATTGCTATATTTTATCATAATACAATCAATAGATTTTCAACAACCAAAGGTTGCTTAAATTCACTCCAGCTAAATGAATTTTTTACGGTTCAGTAGTTAGAGATATTAAATTTAGGCACGAGATTTGAAGTCTGTTGAAACTGATAGGTACGGAGTATTCCAGTTTTATCTTAAACCGCCTCACCTGTGCATGATCCCATGCTTGGGAATAGTGAAGTCGAAATTCATCCATGTAGAAGACACGCTTGAAAAATGACAAGGTTTCTTGCAACTGCAATAAAAGCGAGAAAAATATTTCAAGTTGAAATAAATCTGAGAAACTTTAATCATAAGATGTCAAAATATAAAATTTTATCATTCAACAAAGACAGATGTATTGGTTTATAATCTTTCATTTCAACGGGCGATATATACACAAGAACTTCATTTAAAGGAAGAGAACACACAGAGTAAAGCTGAACTAGAGATCATTTCCGCACAAGTGTACAAAAGTCTAATATGCTCTGAAATGTACGTTGGGGAACTAGGGCTCAGATCATAACTACGACTACCAGGAGCCAGTATTTAAGGCACATGTTAAGACTACGGCCACCAGTAACTAATGCACAAGTTAGGACTACGGCCACCAGGAGCTAGTAGCTAGGGTACAGGTTAGGACTAGGGCCACCAGTAACTAAAGCACAAGTTAGGATTACGGCCACCAGGAGCTAGTAACTAGGTCACAGGTTAGGACTACGGCCACCAGGAGCTAGTGACTAGGGCACAGATTAGGCCTACGGCCAACAGGAGTTAGTGACTAGAGTACAGATTAGAATTACCACTCAGGAGCTATGAACTAAAACACAAACCTGAACCCAGCGCCGCAGTACTTGGTCGACTTTGTGAAGCGTCGCCTGCCATTCTCTCACTTCCTCTGCACGGAGGTCACAGTAAGTTTTTATTTTATTGTGAACCTTTTCTCAAACCTGCCTCCCAATTATCTAACTAAAAATCGTCACTGATATGTGCACCACTAGTATAAGAATATTTGTATTAGACGTCGGCAAAGGAGCCTGCTACAATATTTGAAGGCGTGTTTCTAAGCCAGCGTGGGTTCCTGCAGCGGCTGCATTCACGACTCACTGAGCCATATTGACAACGGAGTAGTAGAAAAGTAGTTAGTTTACTGCTCCGTTTCCATTGCAAAGCTGTTTTCACACAGAAAAGAGGAGGGACTATTTACATCGGACTAAGGAAACACATGAAATCTGTGCACAAGGTGTGTTCCCAGACGGGACACATCGGGCACAGATACAGAAAGTTAAGAAGGACGAAGAAAAGACAAAAAAAATGAGAGAAGCAAAGGGGGCTCGAAAGACAGAAATCCCTGAGGCATAGCTGAGGTAACCTAACACTCCCTAATGTGGGGTGCCAGTCCCCATAAAAAAAGAAAGACAATTTCAATTAATTTAAATCTTTTGCGCATCCTATGTCCTCTGAGGAGCATTGACAACAGATGAGGGAACGGAAGTAGATGCAGTATACAAAATTAGCTGAACTGCTAATGCAAAATATAAAGGCCACCGGTAACATGAGTACGGTACAGCTTTTATTCATGAGGTCAAGCCCCAAATGGTTTGCAAGTATATATACCCGCAACATTACAACGGGAGGTAAAGCTCTTAGTTCTTCTATATCACTTATAAGCGACGGATAACACAAGCTGAACAATGACGTATAGCAATACAGTAGGGGTTCAATAAGACAAGCTATCGATAATCATTCTGATAGTTAACAAGTTCGTCTTGAGTTAAGACACTAATAAGAGTCTGCAATAAAACAGAGAAATTAAAAATCTTAGAGAAGACAAAAATTATATAAAAACACTCGTAAAAAGAGATGATTTCTCAAGTTCGACTTCCATCAGAGCTATCAAGTGTGACACAAAAATCTTCCACAATCCTTTATTAGCAGTATTTCTATACCAGATAAACCTGGACGACTTCGTACATTGGTGGTTTCACATCAAGAGTAAATGCCAGAGCTATAAAAGATCGCCTCATTTTGTGAAAAAAATGCTGAAAGAGGACGAAATGGGCAAAAATATAATCTAGCATCAGCTTGCTACTGAAGTTTATTTCCAATACTAGAACGAAAACTACGGGAAGGAAAAGAAAATTAAGATTACGAAATCCCATACACAGACAAGTAAAAAAGTTACGTGCCGATGAAATTTGATGTACTCTGAGCTAAAACGCAGGTTCTGCGGTATGCTAACAATGACGAGACAAAACATTCATTTACGAGCATTCAAGGTCAACACTCCTGCCTCCATCATGAGCTGAGAATTGGATCAGGAGTTAAAATTGAAGCGAGGAGCAGCAAGAAGCACACCAACAAACGGCACAGCCAGACCACCCACGCCCGTACCAGCGAAGGGCTTCACGTAGGGGGAGTTGGCGGTGGTGTGGGTCGTGATGAAGTGTTGCTGAACGAGCGCCAGTGCCTCTTGTAGTCCCTCCACCCACAAGCATGGCGACGACGTGCTGTTCAAAATAACTCCACTCAAACAGAAAGGAAGAACTAATAGATGGTACCCAACTTCACATTTTTAGAACTACAAATATGCGTTTATCATTTCATTTTTACCATCTAATTGGAGTGTATAACCTTAAAAAAAAAGACTCGTGAAGCTTGAGAAATGTTTTCTTTACATAGCATTTTTCAGATTTCAAGTGTCAGAATTCAATTCGTTTGAAAAAATCTAGAGGGAAAACTATTCGCAAGATACAAAAAAGTTTTCAGGTTATTAAGGCCAAAACATTTCAACACAAAAGATTTTTAGTGTAGAAAAAATTGAGGATAGATAACGCATTCAGACCTCTTTAGTAAGTTCAGCGTAAGTCTGTCACTTTGAAATGTCAGACACCGCACACAAGTAAATGCATTAATCATGTCAAGATGAGGGCCCAAACGACCAATGCTTTTCTAACATTACACGTTCGCATGATGCATTGGTCAGCGTGCAAAGGATAGTCCAAATGAAACACCCATGAAAATGCAAGAATAATTCAGAAATTATTTTCAGGATATTCTCACACAGGAAATTTTTCTCCCATGAAGAAAACGAGTCCTTTTGTTTCCACGGTAACATTATCAGCTGTTCCCAACTCAGTGCCTCATGCTCAGTCAAATTTTCGAGCTCATTGTCAGCTGTTCATACAAGCATCCAGTTGATTTGTTCTTCAAAAACTTTTTCTGTAAAGACTAGCTACCATGAAAAGTAAAATGCCAGCTTATGATCGTAAAACCTTTAGTGAACATGAAGAAAAGAGGAAGACTTAAGAGTCTAAAGGAGGAATGAACAGAGTAATAGTCTAATTATCATTTTATTATCGCAGTTTTCTTCGTCGTATTTGATCGTATCGTATTTTAATTGTCGTACCATGGTGAACACAAGAGAAATTATGGCAGTACACACTAAAAGCCTGCGGTACACAGGTAGCCACTGAAAGATTTTTTTTAAAAGTAGTAATAATTCGTCGACCTAGTTTATACACAATAATAGAATCAGTGAAATCGAATGAAAACACACCACATATCTCCAATTTCTGATGGACGCTGAAGACTTCTAACAAATCTACATATTAATACGCTTCTGACTATTGTCGTACCTGTGCGTCACACCCTTCAACATCACTGCGGTATCTATGATGGCTCGCGTCAGGTAGCGTTACATTAGAGGGAGAGAGAAGGAGAGAGAGAGAGAAGGAGAGGGAGAGAGAAGGAGGGAGAGAATGAAGGGAGGGAGAGAATGAAGGGAGGGAGAGGGAGGTGGAAATTGTTTTACTTTAGATTTTTTTAAATTTATACATTTTTGAAATTTGTAACAAAATATATTTTTTTTAATTTTTTTAATTTTATGAGTTGTTTCAATTTTTTAATGTCTTGAATTTTAAAAAGTGCTGCTAGCGTCTAAGTGCTACCGACAATACCTTATTTATGTTCCAACCTGTACCATGCGGCCCAATGAAATTGCAAATTTTTGAACGTGACCCTTGCACTGAAAAGTTTGCCCACCCCTGATCTAAAACAATGGAGCAGAGATTAGATTATAGATTATTAGTTTGTTTAAGCCTCCCTATCCTCAACAAATGAGATCCAGAGAGAGGAAGGAAAAAGGCACCATTTAGTATGGAGTCAAGGGAACGTGGAATCTATGCAGAAAGAGCAAAGAAACAGTAAGATGAGAAAGAAGTTCATGAAATAAAATCAAAGTTGAAGAAGAAAGTAGTAGGTGCTGAAAAACAAGACAGCAGTGAACCGAAAAAAGTTGGTCCGTAACAAAAAAAAACCTATGTTATTTTAACAAAAAGAAAGCCTACCGAACTTTAAGCTCGGGCCCTCACATTGTCCCCCTGGGAACGCTAATTCCCATAGATACAATAGTTGTATCCCCCTGAGGGGAATGGAGCAGAGAAAAAGAGAACAAAGAGAAGCAGCAAGAGAGCGACAGAAGAGACGACAGCGCTTGCGAGAGACGAAAGGCAAGCAATTCGTGATAGAAGCAGACTACGAATGCAACAGCGAAGGATGAATATGAGTCAAGAGGAGCGAGAATTGCATCTTCAAATCATAAGAAATAGACATCAGGAAAGTCGAAATTATATGAATGAGGTGGAGAGGCAGCAATTTCTAAAAAATAGGAGAAACCGAGACCATAAAAGAAGAAATAATAATAATAAGGAACACCAGGTACACTACACTGGATCCATGGATGTCCGATGTCAATTTTGTGGAGCTTCAAGATTCCAATTATTATTATATAAGAAAGTTTAAGCCTCCCTTAACCACGACAAAGATGTTCCAAGAGAGGAAGGAGGAAGGCACCATTTAAGTATGGAGTTGAGGGAACTCGGAATCTATGCACAAGGTGCACAGAAATAGTAAGCAAAGAATGAAGTTCATGAAACAAGAAAAAGTTGAAAAAGAAAGTAGTTGGAGCTGAAAAACAGGACAGCAGTGAACCGAAAAAAGATGGTCCGTAAACGAACAAAAACCTATTTTATTTCAACAAAAAGGAAGCTTATACCTAACCCTTAGCTCGGGATCTCTCATAGTTTCCTTGGGAGCGCTAATTCCCATAGATACAACAGTTGCATCCCCCAGAGGGGTTCAAGATTCCAAGGGAACAACTAAATTGTTGTCATAATGGAAAAGTTTCACTTCCTCCCTTACAAGAGTACCCCGAAAATTTGAGATTACTCTTTGATGCGGACGGCGCAGGGGGTTCTAATTTCAGACAGAATCTAAGAAAATACAATTCTGCATTTGCTTTCGCATGTTTTGGTGCGAATATTAGACCTCCTCCAGGACGTGGACCGTACTGTTTCCGTTTACAAGGTCAAACTTACCAATACGCAAGCCACCTCCATGCAGATGACACTGAAGATACGGCCAGCTCTATACATCTTGGAAACTAATGAAGCCATACCAATTAGAGCAAATGCTCACGAAAATGCTAACTGCTTAGCATCTGTTTTTTAAAAGATAAATGTGGCGATGAACAATAATCCTTGCGCAGCAGCATACCACAATATGAGGGCTATTGAACAACACCAACAAGAGAGAGCTGTAATAGAGAACATGCCACCAAGACAAGTAACCATGCAGTTCATCCCTGGCCCTGACAGACGAAGATACAACAACTCAACAGGCAATGAGGTAGCAGCCATTTTCGTTGGTGATGATGGCGCGCCTCCTATGTACCGTGATTTTGTTGTTTATCCTATAGATCTACAGAGGCAGAGGATTGCTTATATATCTTGCCATCTTGATCCCATGGTTCATCCTCTTCTCTTTCCGAATGGAGAACCTGGATGGCATATAGATATGCCTCATGTGGAACAGCGCCAAACGCGTGCTCGCAACAAAGTCACCATGTAACAGTTTTACTCATACCGTCTGGCAATCAGAGATAACTTGGTGCTTTACATTGAGTTGGAAAACTACTGCAACAATACATTGTTGACGCCTTTGTGAAAGTGGAGGGATGCCGTCTGAACTTCGTTAAAAATAATCAAGCACAATTAAGAGTGGCACTGTATTCGAGTCTCATGGATCACCTAGATGGACAGAATGATCATCAAGAGCTAGGTGTTCCAGTCATTTTGCTCTCCACATTTACAGGAAGTTCAAGGAACATGCAACAAGCATATCAAGATGCCATGGCAATCGTTTGCAAATTTGGAAAACCAGATATTTTCTTGACATACACTTGTACCCCAACTCAAAGTGTCGAGAAACCACAGAGAACCTTGGATTGCATGGAACAGCACAACACAGACCAGATTTAGTTTCACGAGTTTACAAGATGCACCTCAAGGAACTCTTCATTGATATCAAGGATAGACATATCTTTGGTGTTCCAGTTGCTCATTTGCATGTCATCGAATTTCAAAAGCACGGTCTACCACATTGCCATCTTTTGATAATTTTGCGAGAAGAAGATAAACTAAGAACAAGAGAGCAAATTAATGCTATCGTTTATGCTGAAATATTTTCATCAGACCACCCAGAGTTGAGAGAATGCGTGAGAACATTGATGATCCATCCATGGTCCATGTGGGAAATCAAATCCTAATTCTGCGTGCATGGGTGAAAGACAGTGTTAGAAAAAATTTCCCAAAGATTTCCAAGAAGAAACCATGACAAGCGTGTTCGGATACCCAGTGTACAGATGGAGAAACAATGCAGAGAATGTACAAAAGGGCACTCGTGAGGTTGACAACAGATGTGTCGTCCCATACAATAAGTATCTACTGAGAAAATACCGCGCCCACATAAATATTGAAGTGCGTTCCTCGGTGAAAAGCGTAAAATACCTGTTCAAATATGTATATAAAGGCCACGACTGTGCAAACATGAAAATCAGAAATAGTGTTGTTAATAATAATGAACCAAATGAAGTACATGAACACAATGAAGTACATGAACATAATGAAGTTAAACAGTATTTGTCATGTAGGTATGTGTCTCCGCCAGAAGCCTTTTGGAGATTGTCCGAGTTCAAAATGCATGATCAATCTTACGCTGTTTATCGTTTGGCTCCACGTGTACCTGATGAGCAGCAAGTGTACTGTAGAGAAGGAAATCAAAGGGAGGCAGCGGAGGCAGCAGCAAGAGCAGAAGAACGCGACACAATTGACAGCTTGGTTTAAACTCATCAAACAGATGAGAATGCACGAAATTATCCCTACTGATCTATACCTGAGCCTTATGTCTTCAACAAACAAACAGCAAATTGGACACGGCGTGTTAGATTCAACGAGATTGAAACCAGAATGTACTCCAAGTCCTCGAAATGCAAAAAACAATTATTTCAGGATGTTGCTCCTCCATGTCCCTGGAGAGATTTCATTCATGAATTTAAAGACGATCGGTGGTTAAGAAATGGACACCTTCAAACAGGCATGCGTCAGAATACGCGTGGTTGAGAATGACGATGCACTGCAGGAAGCTTTGACAGAAGCAGCAGCTCATCAGATGCCACGGCAAATACTAACTATGTTTGCAATGATGTGTGTCTTCAACCAGCCCGTGAATGCCCTGCAGTTATGGAATGAGAATAAGCATTTCACGATTGAAGATCTGTTGCTGAGAAATGAAAACACAACTGCTGAAAATTTTGCTCTCCACTTGCTAAATGCCTTCTTCATTGAAAATGGCATGACCTGAAACATGTTTGGTCTGCATGAACCAGTTGGAGATCATCCTGCAAATGAAGAAGATGTTGGAAACAATAACACAGATGTTAATTCTCTGAATATTGTACAGAAACAGATATCCAATGTTGTGGCTGCAAGTGCATTCTCTGTTGAGCGAGGCGAGTTGATAGAAAATAGACTATTTGATGTAGATGCACCCAGCGGCTCTGGAAAAACCTACCTATCCAACAAGGTATACGAGTATCTTAATGCGAACAACATTAAGACAAACACATCTGCCCGGACCGGTATTGCTGCAACACTATTGAGACGCGGCAAAACGCTGCACAGCATATTCAAGCTTCCAGTTCCCCTAAGCGAAACAAGTGTCTGCAATGTGCCACCGAACTCTGTGCAAGGACAATTTCTGCGGCAAGTTAAGGTGTTCATTATTGATGAAACTTCTATGATTCCATGCTATGCTATGAAAGCCATCGATAAATGCTTGAGAGATATAATGAACACCCACACTGTATTTGGTGGTAAAGTAATTTTACTCGGAGGCGACTTCAGACAAGTACTTCCAGTTGTTCCCAGAGCTCCTCCAGCTGCTGTGCTTGGCGTATGCCTAAAACGCTCAGACTTATGGCACAGCTTGCATCACATGAACCTCACACAGAACATGAGAGCAAATGCAAATGAACATGAGTTTTCAAGATGGCTTCTACAAATGGGCGATGGAACAATCCAGAGTACTTATGATGGAATGGCTCCAGATGTTATAGACATTCCTGATACATGCACATGTAATGGCTCTTTGATATCAGAGGTGTTTGACAACTGTACGGCTGAAGAGATGAAAGCAAGAGTGATCTTATCACCAAAGAAATCTGAATGCTTAGCAGTCAATGAAGACGTTTTGAGAATGCTACCAACAGAAAACAAAACTTACGTGAGCACCGATTCCGTATCCTGCTAATAATGATGAAGAAGCACAAAATTATCCAATGGAGTTCATTAATTATCTCATTCCGTCTGGCATGCCTCCTCATAGACTGAATTCGAAAGTTAGCGCAATAATCACTTTACTGAGAAACCTGTCCATAACTCAGGGATTGTGTAACGGCACTCGACTGGAGGTCATTTAGCTTCACGAGCACAGCATCAAGGCATCAATAACTAGTGGCTCTCACGCTCATAACAGAGTATTTATCCCAAGGACAAAACTGAACACAAGCGATGCCAATATTTCTTTTGTTCTGCATCGCACTCAATTCCCAGTTAGCCTCTTCTACTCAATGACAATAAATAAAGCTCAAAGTTAAACATTTGATAGAGTTGGCATATATTTACCAAAGCCATGCTTCACTCACGGCCAGCTCTATGTAGCATTGTCAAGAGCAAAGGCAATGCACAATGTGCGAGTTAAAGTCCTACATCTTGATGATTCCACGCATGGCCACAGAAGAGGAATCACATTTATAAGAAATATCGTATACAGAGAAGTAATTTCTTAATGTGTATGAGTTTGGGTACCCTAAAGTTCTGTGTTTGCTTGTGTTGGTCGGTAGAAGTCTTCTCCCTTGCATTCTACAGCAGATATTTAATTTTCATGTACGATAAATTCACTATAAGGATGCTGCAATGAGTGATTGACTAAAAGTATGCTGCAATAAATGACAAATTATGTTCGCTATTTTATTTTCACTCTTTAGAAATGTTGCGTTAAGTCGAATGAATCTTTAATTATATATAGAATATTTAAGTACATACAGGTGCTTTGTTACGTTATAGTGGTTTCACTTAATTTTTTAGGATGGCATCAAAAATGTTGAATCATGTAATCAATGATGGTTAATTTATTCACTACCTGTAAAATCATGATACTGACCTAACCACGAATTATTCGCGGGTCCTGCTAGTCAGAGTATAACAATATTTGTCATAAGCTTACAATATCGGTCGCAAAGCCAAAAAGCAGAACAAAAGCCCAAACACATATACACACACACACTCACTCTTGGGTGTGAAGAGAAATGCTCGTCCATGATTCCTTCATTTCTTGTATTTGCTGTTCCAAAGCATGCTCTTTGGAGGCTTCCGAGCTCACCACTTCCAGCTGGGCCATCACTGGGCTCAGGTCCGTCCTCACCATCTTGCGAAGGCTGAAGAATTAAACTTTAGATCAGTGCTCTCCTTATGGAGTAAACCGGTAGGCATCACTCCACAATGTACGGTAAAAAAAACTTTTGGCATGACCTCATATCTCGTGAAGACGAAACGCTTTAGGTCAGTCTTTACCTCCCTACTGTTTTCACCAAACTTTTAAAGGTTATGAAAAATTCTTTGCAGGTCAGAAAATTGAAACGGAGAAAATAAAAATGAAAATAATAAGCCAAAGTAATTACTGTTGCTAACAACGATGATATGCGAGAGAAAAAATACTTTTTTTCATTATCATGCGCTGATTATGTCTTCGTTTCAGCACCCACTCTTCAAAATTCAAACCAAAATCCTGGATGAGCTTTTCACAAAAATTTTGGTTAGAGTAAAAAAAATTCAATGCACCGAAGCAGTAAGCAGCTTTTGAAACTTTTGAAAAAGAGAATTGTAATCTCTTTAAAAGTCCTATTAATTTCCTTCACTCTCCACAGGACACAAGGAAAGTTTCAGTTGAATTTGACACACTAACCTCGCAACGAAACAGGGAGGACGAAGAGAGGGATGGTAGGAGGCTCACTTGAGATCTAAAAGGGCCCCAAATGTAAATGAACCAAATTTTGTGGCTGCAGTGTCATTTTACATGTGCAGTGCCGTGGCGATGTAAAATCTTGATAATTGACAGAATGCCGGCGGGAGTGATATCAACAGACTTCGTGCCGGCATTAGGCGCGATGTCAGCTGACCTGGTGCCGGTATGCACAGAGTCCAATGTCACAGGATTTCTACATCGCCCACCCCTCTCCCTCCACCTCCGAACAGCTACATAAAGTTGCCATTCGCGAGAATCATCCAACTATGTAGAACTACTGAGGCTTATTAACCTATCTGTTCGCTATACAGTTATTATTAATCACTGCATTATAACCACTACAAGTACTTAGTAAGTGGATACTACAGCGGAATACCAAAGTTAACCTGCATTAAATCATTATAATAAGTTATGACAACGACCGCTGGTGTTTGGCCATTCGACACTCCATCTCGGTATTCAAGGACAGGGATTCTCAAACTTTTTAAAGTTAACCTTTAACTAACTTAACTTGGCCTAACTTAACCTTGCCAACTTAACCTAACTTAAGTTAACCTAACATAAATTACCCTAACCTAACATTGCTGTAGCTGCTCGGAGGGAGAGGGGTGGGTGGTGTAGAAATCCTGCGACATTGGACTCTGTGCTGCCGGTATTAGGCGTAATGTCAACTGACCTGGTGCCGGCATTAGGCGTGACGTCAACTGACCTGGTGCCGGCATCCGGCGTGATATCAACTTACCTGATGCCGGCATTAGGCGTGATATGAACTGACCTGGTGCCGGCATTAGGCGTGATGTCAACTTACCTGGTGCCGGCATTAGGCGTGATGTCAACTGACCTGGTGCCGGCATTAGGCGTAATGTCAACTAACCTGGTGCCGGCATTAGGCGTGATGTCAACTGACCTGGTGCCGGCATTAGGCGTGATATCAACTGACCTGGTGCCGGCATTAGGCGTGATATCAACTGACCTGGTGCCGGCATTAGGTGTGATATCAACTGACCTGGTGCCGGCATTAGGCGTAATGTCAACTGACCTGGTGCCGGCATTAGGCGTAATGTCCATCTTGGCAATGCGGTTGAGCAGCACCCAGTGCCGCGCCCTGAGCGCCTGGTTGCACAGCACGGTGACCAGCAGCAGGTGCGTCCTAAACTGCTCCACCTGCTGCAGCGTCACGCCGCAGATGCAGAGCGGACCTGATGAGAGCCATTATTAGTTACTCACCATTCCAATAACAATCAGAATATTTATTACAGTCCGTTTTAATTGCCCGCTACCATGCTCCCAAAAATCGGACTAAGTGTATTGAAAACTATAAAACCGTATTAATTAGGTGTTATTAAACTCGACCACCACAAACGACAACTAGCACCGAGACCTGGCAAGTTCCTAGGGTTTGGATCCTGGAAGTTTATCCTCGCTTTCTTCGGGTCACCCTCGAGAGCCTGCTGCTTGAAGGTCGTCGTAAATGTCTTTTTCAGGCGGTCGAGTTCACTGTGAACGGAAAAAAATCAATAGATGATGTAGAGTAGAAGCTGTCACTGGGAAATGTAGAAATACAGGTTTTTATGTACATAAAACATGGAGATGGTCATGAACAGAAAGTGCGATCAAGGTGGATGGTTTCATGAACATAACACAATATGGAAATTGTCTCATAGAATATGAGATGGAAAAACCCGAAACAGATTATGAGACGGAAACGATCTAAGCAGGTGAGACGGAAGTGGTCGGAAACGGAAATTGTACTCGGAAACTTCATTAAGAAGCAAATAATCTTTTCTAAAACTGATAAGAATCGAAGACGAATATTCCACAAAAGCTACACGCTCATCCAAAGAATACAGTAAACAGGGGCAAACAACACAACTCAGTTCTGGAATACATACATACAACAGAGGCAAACAACAAAACACAATTCCAGAACATGTTCACGGCAATTACCACATGAAGATACATATGGGCAGCCACTACTTGAGAGGTTAAAAAGAGCTCACGTTTTGATGCGGCCAGTCTCAGCATCAATAAAGTTGGGGTCGAGAGCGCGGAAGTCGCCGTCCATCCAGCGCTTCTCGTAGCTGCGCCAGGCGAGCACCAGCGTGAACAGCTCAGAGTACGGCACCAACGTGCCCTGGCCACCACGAAGAACCCATTTTATTCCAATCAAGCAGACACATGTTACGTCGTTTGACAATGTAAGAGGTTCAAAAGCCCTATGATAAATACCATAATGTAATGATGGTTGCTCTCCATTGTATTCACTTCAAGCACAAAGGTCGAGTAAAGAATTGTGCTACTTCTTTTTTTCCAACGGGATGAAACACAAGGCTGTAATGCGGATCTTGAACTTACAACTTTCAACTTGGAAGGTGAGCGGTCTTGACCACCGTCCATGGAGGCCACGATCAACAACAGGTCTCAAAAGTTGCAATCTGATTTTCTCTACTTTTCTGGATGCCGAGCGTAGGCTAGAAATAGTACGGTCTGACACCACAGTAGTCAAAAATTACATTTGATTTGATCATAAATTGGTTTGAGCCTTCCTAACCACAACAAAGGTGTCCCCAAGAAAAGAAGAAAGAAAGCACCATTTCGTATGGAATTAAGGGAATGTATGCACAAGGTGTGCCCCCACTCTCAGCGCTTAGAACAGCAAGATTGAAATAAAAATTATGAAACAAGACCAACGTTGAAGAAAGATATAATGAGTGCTGAAAAAAATAACAGCAGCAAACTAAAAAAGATGGTCCAGAACAAAAAACTACACTATTTCTACAAAAGGATGGCCTATCAAACTTCCAACTCGGGACCTTACGTCTTCGCCCAGCAAGCACTAATTCCCAAAGAATCCCCAAAGAATTCCCCTGAGGAGAAGAAGTAGTGGTCACAGTCTTACAAAATTTAGAATCCTGAAATGATTTCAATTGTTCTTCAGTATAATGCCAATCGATGCATATTTGAGCAAATAAATGAAGCATGATGCAAACAAAAATGTGCAACGAAACTTCATCTCGAGGAAAGTAATAGCTAAGCAACAAGTAATTACCTGCCTAAAAAGAACTAAGTATAGGGCCCGCTTTCTTGGCGTGAACTTAAGATGAAAACAAAAGCCACCAATGATAACCAAAAGTATTCTCTGGCGAAGGAGAAGTTTGAAGTTCAAGGAAAAATTTAAACGCATCTTGCAAACGAGTTTCAAACACGTGAGTAAATTAAAGCATAACGTTGATGATGCTAATGACTATATTCTGCACGAAGCACTCGAAATTTAGAATAGGAAGGAAACACCACTTAAAATTGACGACGTGCGGTACACTGTCACATTACTTTAAAAGGTGAAATAGCAGCAGATCACTTTTATGCGTAATAAATTCGTGAGCTTTTTGACAAAGCCCATTTTGGTGCACCAATAACACCGTCACAAACGAGGCACCTGCCCAGCTACACACACCACGCTAGAGGCGCGCACCTTGAGTGTACCAAGCAGCGGGTAGGACGAGGTGGGTAACTTGAAGAGCGCCTCCTCCGCATTCACCCACTCTATCAGCTCCTCCACCTGCTGCAGCCTTCCTCCTATCTTGTGCACCTCCTGCACACCATCCACAGTCCAAGTCAACACTTCAGTTCACACAGAGAAAAAAAATTAGGTTTTGACTCGCTTATTGATAGTGTTTTAGAATGCCTTACGAATTCGTAAACGGGTATCTTTTCTAGGAAATATAGTCGCTTTTAACGATGAAGTGTTAGGAATTCAGATAAAATCGTACTGTTTTCAATGAAAATACTACCAAGCGCGACTGGAGAATTAAAGGACTTGCAGCAAACTTTTCACGTCTCAATTTTTTCTCAACCACAGACATTAAACTGGCACTTACATCAGGTTGTCCTTATATCAAAACAAAAAAGGAACAGCCATTGGAAAGAAACTGCAATGGACTTACGGAGATACGAATTCGATAAGAAGTACCATATATTAAAGCTGTTTGCATAAGTTGATTTTGAAATCCACATGTACAGCAGAGGCATGGAGATGACTAGCGTTGAATCTTATCTAATCTTCTCAGTGCGAGTCCAGCACACTCCATGGAAGTCAGTAAGCTCTTGTGCTGTCCGTTTAGCGCGTGCAGAACACAGTAGAGTCAATGCAAGCCCACCTTGATGTACTTAGCCACCATGGCAGCATCATTGGGCTCCTCGAGTTCGACCAGCAGCTGCTCTGCTCTGTCCAGCGCTCGCCCCACCTCGGCAGCCTGCTCGGCCAGCCGCTCTTCGAACTGCTGCTTGTACTCCTCCAGGCTCTGGCTCGCGGGAACATTTTACTGCGGCCCAGCACGGCCTACACACTCAAATGGACTACGGTCGCATGTTCAGACTGCATCTACACTAGCTTTCAGTGAATATTTTATTTGTATGAAGATTATATTATGACATGAAGAGTTATTTGGTAATCGAATTTCAAATAATACACCTCATTGGTCAACAGCCACTGGGAGGATGGTAGCATCACTAACACGCTTAGTTCTACGTTTTGTTTTTATATTTTGCACAGCCCTGCCTCAGAAAACAGACTCAGTAGCCATATGTCTTCAAATCTCATCTTCCTTTTTACTATATCTACGCATTTCCAATCCCGGTAATGCGCGGTGATTTCTCCTCGTTGGGTAAAGGGAGAACTCAAACACAATACCCCACTCTACTCAGGTGTCCCCTCAGGGCTCTGGAAGTAATAGTAAAAAGAACTGAATTACCTCTATGCTTTTCTCAAGCACAGGCCGTATTTTGGCAGGCCAGCTGATGACCTCGGCCGTAAGCAGCACGTCCTCCTCGCTGAGATGCACCACGTCCAGCAGTACCTAGCAAAAATTTACTGCCGCTCAACGCTGCAATTATATTGGGGACGAGACAGACCTACTGTCTGAAATGAGACGTTGAGTTTTAATAGGAGGGGAGACTGAAATAGAAGATACCTCCAAGTTCGATAATATCAAAATAGGAGCTGAGCACCGTAATAGGTTTTCATTAAAATAGTTTAGGCAAAAAAATAGCTTATTGGCTCATCTGCTATACCATGCACTGAAGTACAGAAGCCTACAGATCGAATAAATAAGAAATGGAAAAAAGTATCTTCAATTATCAAATTTCCGAAACAGTTCGATATTAGTTAGATTTTCGATTACATAAGGCTTCAAACCAGGAATACTAACGAACTTGTAAGATTTTACACTGAAGAAAGTAAACCACTATGGAAACTGCAAGAGAAAAAGGCGATGAACAGAAACACCGAGTTCCTTCGCTCATGAAGTCTAATTGTTGCTCACATATACCTGCCACACAACTGACAACAGTTACTGTCGTGAAACTTTTGCTCAGCTCAGCAAAATCAGAGTCACATTAAAGGCGAAATACGACCTCTTCACTACTTCGCGACCACAGGGGAATACTCGTACGAGTACACATTAATAGTATAACTGCTCACTAAGTAGACTCAAAACCCTAAAATAGACTTTGTTGACGTTAAAGGGAACATGAAGATAATTTTCAAACACCATATCTACAACCCAGCACCAAATATCATTTTTAAGGGATGACTGAGACGTTCGTGAGGAAATCGTCATAAGCAATTTACCACACACCTACAACACTTAGGACAAAATCTCACCTTGAGCCTTTCAGTGAGTGTTTTGACTTCTGTGTGGAGGCTGGTGACCGTGACGCGTCTGGCCTCCTCCACAGTGTCCATGACGGCGAAGAGCTCCGACGTGCTTTGCGGTCGCCGCTGCAGCCTCCTGCGCAGCTCCTCGTACTGGTCTCGCGTCCTGACACCGAAGTTATACGTCATCATCAGTTATGTACTCGACTTAGGACACACCGTGATTATATGTCATACTACCCCTTAGCTCATGACAGGCCGGAAAATGAAATCGTGGTAATAAATCATCACACACGATTCAAAATAAGTTAAGTCAAGATCACGTTTTTCCGACCTTGAATTTGTGACTGAGTTAGTCGTAAGACCCCGGTTTTTAGAATAAATGAAATTGTGAGGTAATTTAAGCCTCATTCCACGCAAAAAAAGGTGTTCTAAAGACAAGAAAGAGGATGGCATCATTTAGTATGGAGTTACGGGCACGGGGAATATAAGCACAAGGTATATCCCCACATCCTGCACATAAAAACAGCAAGATTGAAAGAAGTTTACAGTGTGAAACAAGACAGAAGTTAAATAAGAAAGTAATAAGTATTGAAAAAAGAACAACAGTGAACTAAATTAAAAACAAACTATTCTATTCCAACGAAAGGAATGCCAATCGATCTAGCCTTCAGGTTGGGGACCTTGCAATTTTTCCGTGAAAGCGCTAATTCCCCACAGGAAGTTTTACCCTCCTGAGGAGGTCCGGTTCTTAAGAGCAGGTTAGGTTACTAAGCATACGTGTACAGATGAAGTGTGCTAGCGGCAACGTAACTTTTGTCGTATACGAATGATGAAGAAGTTGACTAACGAACAATCGACTTACAATCTTACCGTTCCTTGATTTCAATTCAACGCTACTAAATTTATATTTTTGAGTCACGAGGCCTGAGTAAAAGTCTGTAGCGAAATAATGATAAATAATCCGATAACATCTTTTAAACAACAAAGATTATGAATAATACACAATTAAGGTAAGAGCTTCCACCTCGTAAACGGTTATATCCTCTTTAGATATACCTGTACTGTAAAGAAAACAGTTTCAAAATAAGAGCCTAGAAGAAAATAATAATGAAAATCCTGAATTCTCGGAGAGCAGCCAATAACTACGCCAAGCATCAGAGAGTATTTTAGATGACTGCTCCGAATTTACGAATTTAAAGGGCGGTTGGAAATCAAGCGGGATCAGCGAGTAACCAGTATTTTCTTTTCTCAGCTGTTTGATTAAAAACGAGTAGTCGATAGCATCCTCAGCATCCTCAACGTTCATACAACTTTTACTCACCATTCAGGAAGGGTGAGTAGAAAGGTGAGCACAAAGAGATCAGACCTCACACTAACATCTTCATCCTTATGTTTTTTCTCATTTCACAGGCTAGGCAAGAACTAGACACATTTTCATTACAGTAAGCATTTTCATATTTCACAATTAATGCACTGGTCCTACTTGAGCTAACCGAGTGGAGAAAAAGCTCCAATATTTTCAGGTGTTAATGTGGAATCGTTGAGGCTACTTGAGCTTAGAGTTTAACACGGACGCTTCCATATCAGGGGGTTTGGAAGCATACTGAAAAGTAAAAACGGGCTTAACCTACCAGGCCTATTCCCCTTACAATTATTGTGTTAGGCGGTGAACCCCCATCTGTAAAACCCAACAGTATACCAAATTTTTCGTTCAACGGAAATTTCACGGGGTTTGACAAACTCAGAGCCATCTGATGACAACTAACACATGAACAAAAACAGGAAAATTTTTTCCAACGATACACGCCATGATGCTAAAGCTCAATTGCAAACGCTCGTTGATCCTAGAGGTATTGTGAGAATTTGAACCTCCTGCCAGCATGTCAGCAACTCTGACCAACCATCAGCAATTCCCCATGTCTGACATGCCATCTGCAGTTCCCTGGCTCCGACCTGAGGAACAACTCACCTGACAACAGCAGCTTGGTGGTCACTGGTCAGTTTGGTGCGCAGCACTGACACGTGCGAGTCAGTCATGCTCAGCAAGCTCGCCTTCAAACGCGAGTAGTCCAACCTAACGTGAGTGAAAGAATTTGTAACTAGTCATGAGTGATGAAACTGTTATTGGCTAGGTTATTGACAACCTAGGTTGACTAGGTTGTCATTACCTTGATGTTGTTGTTTTAAAACCACTCACGAATTATCTTGGCGGTGTGCTCAAGTTTCTCGATTCGTCGAAAAAGTCATTCAAATCCAGAAGTTCCGTTTCTCATTTCCCAGCGAATATTTGCAAATTATCTTCTTATACCGCATGATGTTTAGCTTCCATCATTCCTATTGCCCGGAATCATTAAATACAAAGCGACCTCACACCATTATGCTCCCACCACCATATTTCAGAGCTGGGGCTCTGAATGATGGAAAATGATTTTCCATCATTTCTTCAAACGCTAGTGACACCATTATGGCCATAAAGTTTTATTCTGCTGGTATCAAACCCTAAAAATTACTTAAAATACATCCTCATCGGGTTCCAAATTTATTTTTAAAAATTCCACTCTTGATTTCAGAAGTCTTTTGCTAAATAACATATGTGAGGGTCTACCGAAGAGATTGTGGTTTTAATTTTTATCGCTGAAGTTTATTATGAATTGTTCACTTATCGCTTATAAGCACATGTTCCAGCAGTACTAAAATTTTTGGAGTTCATATCTCTGGTCACAAACGAATAAATTTTAACTCTACATGATATGTGTCGTGAACTTCTAGGAAAAATTTTTCGGGGGCGCCAAATCTTCGAAAATTTTCCGAGGCACCAGCCATTTTTCATTTCTTCAAATTCAAAATGTAACCTTCAGTTTATAAAGGGACATTTAAGCTCTTAGAAATGTTTCTGCAGCCTAGTTTTGCAGCATGAATAGAATTAAGATGATCTTTTACATCTTTTGCTAATATCTTTGCCGTCGGCATCTTGAAGTTCTATTTACACAGAATTTTAAACGTAAAAGTGACTTGAAAGCACACCGATAGCCTTACATCACACACTATTTAGATTTTTCTGTAAGTTTTTAGAATATCTAGCTTTCGAAACTTGAAGAAATTACATACTCAAAACCTGTTCTAGTAAATGTCCGAATACTTTCTTTTGTACTTCACGAATTGAACATTAATCTTTTCATTTTAAGTAATAATATATATTTGAAGCTTAACGACGTGTGTCGATGTATGTTTGTTCTCATAATACGTTTCACTATATAAATTCCTCAGAAACTATTATTAAATAATTTTTAAACATTTTTTTCACCTCACTGTAGCTACAAAGTACAAAACAATGTAGAAAATACCACTCCTTGCTTATCATTCATCCTTATGCGAAGTTACTTAAGTAATAAAAATACAGTAAAGGTGAATCTAAAAAACTCTCCAAAATAGTGAAAATCTTCATTCAGGTTAACATTGAATTCAGATCTTGAAGATCAACCTGGGTTCAAGTTCTAGGGTTGAAAGAGGAGAAAAAGCTTCTTTTACCCCACGAGAGTCACGCCACAAAAAATCTTTGCACCCAATGAATGTAAATCAGCACTAGATATTTCAGGATACATTCAGGTGTGATTGACTCAGGCACTGTTATTCATACTTAAGGCTAAAATGACAAAAATCAAATACATATTGTGTGTGACCAAATATAACTAGCTGTTACTATTCAAGTGAATTTTCCAAATTCAATTTTCACAAATGGTTAATAAAAGAAAGTCTATATTCGAAAACTAGTTTTCAATTGTTGACATGAACAAGAAGAAATGAAGTCACCTGAAGGCGCCCAGCTTAGCCGCCCTGGGCACGTGGTTGGCCCGCTCGACGTGGCGCTCGAAGCGGCGCACAGCGTCAGCGAAGGCCGCCAGGTCCGGCGAGCCGTTGAGGAAGGTGGCCAGCTCTGTGGCCAGCTCTGAGCTCAGCACCGGGGCCCACTCCTCCTCTGTAGGACGCACATGCTATCTTTTCAAGTGACGCTCGTAGCAGTTCCACGGCCAGCTGCTATTTACCGAGATTTACTGGTATCGTGTAAGGATTATAATTTATGTAAATTTGGAGGTCACAGATATAAGCCCTTGATATTTTTATTAAGCTCATTTTGTCGCTGGATGTGCAAACACAATTCCATTCAACCAAAGTGATCTAATAAATATTCGAGTGTGTAGAATCTTTGCAGTAACTTCGCAAAGATTTTTGATTTTAAAAAGATATAACCGTGTCTTTTAGAGTTTATCTCATGCCAAGAAGTTTGCCACGTTTATAAGCTGTGATGAATTGCCTTTAATTATGCCTCTACCGAAATTTTAGTCTTACTTCTGAGTGAACTCTGAGATTGATTCTCAAGAAAGAAAGTCCCGATCCTTCTAGGAAAACATACATTTTACTATAAGCTTGATGTTTTTAGAATCGTAGGAAATTTTTTCATAATGTGAAAAGTTGCCTCATCGCAGTTGCCCTTATCACAAGAATCCGTTATGCCATTTTCCAAGTTTATGATAAGTACATGCACGATTATTGGCACTAAAGCTACATTTTTACTTAATAAAATGGTTGTGTAATTCACTCTCACCACTGAGATCCCCACCAGTCTCGAACACAGCTCTGACCACCAGGGGTCCGTCACTAATTGATTATATGTTGGTTTAAGCTTCCATAACCGCTAAAAAAAAAGCGTTACGAAGAGAGGAAGGAGGAAGGCACCATTTAGTGTTGAGATAAAGAACGCGGAATCTATGCAGAAGGGGCATAGAAACAGTAAGTTGAGAAAGAAACTCATGAAACAACATAAAAGTTGAAGAAGGAAGTAGTAGGTGCTGAAAAACAGGACAGCAGTGAACCAAAAAAAGGTGGTCCTTAACATGACAAAAAACATTTTATTTCAACAAAAAATAAGGCCTACTTAACTATGAGCTCGACTCTCACACACATTTTCCCCCTGGAAGCGATAATTCCCATACATACAATAGTTGTACCCCCTGAGCGGCGGGGTCCATCACTAACACCCCTGCCTCCTCTCTCGACCTGTGAGAAGAAGACAGCATCGACACTCACTCATCTGCGTGATGAGGGCCTCGGTGTTGCGCAAGTTACGTAGCAGCAGAGCTCTGGTGCGGTCCATGAAGCCGCGCCACTGGTCCTCTCCTACAGACACCACCAGTACCTCCTGCTGCTGCGGTGGTGTCCCTGCAGGTGCCGCGTCTGGCTCTGGCTCTTCGCAACCCTCGTCTGCTCGATGGGGGTAACTCAGGGAACATCATGAAACGAAACAACACCATCACTTCGGAGATACTTATCTGTAAAAATCAGGGATATATGATCGGAAAAATACTGTACATATTTGTAAGTTACTAATGCATTCGTTTTGTTCTGAAAGATTGAAGATTGATTTACTACAAGCACATGCATCGTTACAAGTAAAGTAAAAGAATAAATTCGATTAGATTAGGTTACAATTTAAGTTAGTTTTAGCCTCCCTAACTGTCACAGAGGCGTTCCAAAAAGAGGAAGGATGAATGTGCCATTTAGTATGGAGTTAAGGGAACGCGCAATCTATGCATAAGGTGTCTTCCCACACAAGATCCCCAGCGCATAGAAACAGTGAGTTAAGAAGGAAAGTTAGGAAACAAGATAAAAGTTAAAGAAGAAAGTCAGAGATTCTGAAAAACAGGAGAGAAAAGAACCGAAAAAAGATGGTCCTTAACAAAATAAAAAACATACATTTCAACAAAAAGAAGGCCAACCTAACTCTTAGCTCAGGACCTCACATTTTCCCCCCTGAAGTGCTAAAGAATAAATTTGGTATCTAACACTCAATCACCAATATAGAGGGCCAAATAAGGTATGAAACTTTTATAACAAGCTCTGAACAAACAGTGCGAGTGAAACTTTGACGGACCTGAGATGTTCGCCAAAATATTTACAAGTGCACGTTGCAGACACAAAATTGTTGCGCGTCAGAACGACGTCAATGGGAGGTTGAAAAAATTCAGATTCTTAAGAACGAAATATTTTAAACCAAAAAAAAAGAAAGGCAAAAAACATTCATCTACAGAAAAATTTACGCATGAAATAAATATTTCTCAACATGAAGGTCTAAAATTAATAGAAAACCATAAGAATTAGTCAGAGGTAAAATATATATTTGGAAGAAACAAAATGAAAATTTTCTCTCGGATATTTTCTTTTAAGCACGACGTCTGGAAGCTTATAAATAATGTTATTCTTACAGAAGAATACCTTAGAGGATGGTCTCTCAAATTCACACATGAGCTATGGTGGTAGTCGTTTATATTGTTGAAAGTATAAAATGATTGGAAGTAATTAGCTAATCCATCTAAAACTAAAATCGAAATTTCGGAAACTTGCGACTAGATTTTGTGGATACATATCAAGTGTGTATCTAGTAACCAGCTCGATGAAATTGCTTCATCAAATAACATTAGTTTTATAAGGTTTTCTACAAAAATAACACTGGCACACGAGATTTTCGAGTCAGAAACGAGACAGGACTGTCGCACAAGGCTAACAAAGTCATTGTACTATCTAATAAAGAGAGAAAAAATATGAGAAATAAAAAAGTCAACGTATTACGGTTTGAAAGTTCAATATACAATTACTTATATCTACTGTAATATTTGGAAGTGAAACAAATGGTATTCTAATGCTGATGGCCATGGTTGAATCAACTGAGAGCCATCCAATAAAAATATCACGTTTCGTTTAGAAAAAAAGACCTAAAACACCAGAATGAAATTGCTATTTAACCGTTCAAAATGATTTCAAGTTATGAGGATGGGTTGGCCAAACACAATTTGCAGAAAACATTGCATATTATGCCCGTCTACAGCAAATAAATAAACATACACGTCAAATAAATTCCAATCTTGCTTCACAATACAACATATTAGAAATAAATGAGGTGATAGATCTATTAATACTATTCCCAGATTACGTCTATTTTTATTAATGTATTCTTATTTTGAGCTACAGGAACATATGACGCTCACTGGGGTAGCGATAAATCTCTTTTTAAAGCAGTGAGCCAGTACATTAATTTTATTTACAGAAATTTCAAATTTTATCTGAAGAAAAATGTAATTCTAACTGGTAGCGGAGCGTTTAGTGAATGTAATCGTCATGATTTTCATTTCTCAGTTTTTTTCTAGTAAAATGAAGTACTCCTTTGTGCTGCCGTGAACTAATGACTGTATTGCTCAGTGCACTTGAAAAAAATTTCTAAGATAGGAAATATAAAAATGCGCCAGGTTCTAATTTCCCAATGGAAACATCTGTAAAATTATATGACAGTCTAAGCACAAAAATTCTTTCAGTTTCTCATTCTCGCGATACTCCCCACCTTCTCTCTCCATGAATACATAGCCCACTTTAATCGTATAATGTCATACATTTATATATGTGCGTGCGGGAAATAAAAGTTAGTTTTATAGCAATATTAAAATTTGGTACTGAAATTAAGATTGATATCAAGCTCAAATTTACCCTAAGGCCGCGGCCAGACAAACAGCAGTGGAGCAGGGCAGAGCAGAGCAGACCCGTTGCGGTGTTTTATGTTAGTGGTATTCCTATTACGGTGGCCAGACAAGTAGCAGGGAGCAGGATGGGACAGCGCTGTCCTGAGCAAGCGGTAGCAGCGTTTTATCTTGGGTGATAAATCACCGCTCGGGAGCTAGCGGCCAGTTGCACGCCAGAGCTCGTACGGGGAGGATGTCAAACTTCTGATCTCCTCGATGCAAGCTATTTCTGCGATCGGGGGTGCACCTCATATTTCGATCATAACTATGTTAATGAACAATGGTCATTTATAGCAGACGCTATGGAAGTTAGTGGTAGGTGGGCTTTTACGGTAATTTATACGTTTATAGGTATTTTCCACCTCATAAATCGAAAAACTTTACAATTTCAAGCATTTTCTTTGTCAATACCTACACTTAGAGCGTACCAATGCCGAATATTTCATATCAGGTTTTTTTTTGACGCATGGCACTAAACTTGACTGCAAACTTACATCTTTTATGTATAAACTAATAATTTTTTAGTTATAAACATTAATCAGTTTTCTCCTAAGTTAAACTGAGGAAACGCAGGTTAGGTCATCTGTTGGAGGTAAAAATAACTTTGAAAGAATGCAACTGAAAAACTTTTATTAGTTTCTCCAAAAAACGGTTGTGATGTTCACGCTCTACGGGAAAATAACAATTGAATTGAAACTTAGTGCCGCAAGCCAAATACAAAAGATCATTTTACAGTTTGAAATTGTTTAACAATTTATTAATTTTAAATTCGGGTTGTTATTGTCATAAATACATAAATATCTTTATACGCTTGAACGAATGAGTTCCTTATTCTGTAATGTATCTACACGTAAAGCACCGCAAAAAAATTCAGATTCAAGTATTTATAGGGTTTCGAGTCATTCGTCAATGAATTATTTGCATGATTATTCTATCAGCCATCACAACTTGCATGTCATGCAATTAATTTGTGGAATTTCCGGGAGCAGTTATAAAACAGTATCAAAGCCAATTCAATCATTGTGGGTAGAAATATCACAGGGAAATCAAACGTACTATACGACAGTGTACGGATGTACTCGTAATGCTAACAAGATAATGCATAGTTTAGTAATATATATTAAAAAATTTAGTTGGACGAAATATTGCCAGTTCTATAGTCATTTAATAAGCAAAATCTGAGTTAACTACAGTGTCAGAGTAGCGCTCTCGTGGCGCCAAAATTGCCACTGCTGCGGACTCAGGACTGCCGCTGCTGTTTGTTTGGCCGCCTAACTCACTAGCGTCAGCTAGCAGCTTCCAGAGGGTCGAAACTGCTCTGCTCAGCCCTACTTCACTGCTGTTTGTCTGGCCGCGGCCTATATGAACTCGACAACCTCTACCTCAAGGCAGTGCAGTCATGAAAGCAAAAAGTCTCCTCATGGTTAGATCTATTTAGGCAGCCGACGTTAGAGAGATCATGCAAACTAACACCACCCATGGCTGGCATCTCTGAGGGATCGATACACCTGATCACAACTTGCAACGAGGGCCGGCCAGGGAAGAGGCTGATCATTACCTGGAAGCAGTGTCAGCTGCGAAGGCTGGTCAGAAGGAAGGCTCACGCCACAGCGGTGGGCGAGGTTGCGACGCCACTGTGGCACGCCTGACGTGCGCGTCTCTTCCCATGCGGCTCTGTACAGCTGCACGCATCTCCGCAGCTGTGCGCGCAGGCATGCGTGATGCAGAAAATTAGTGCATATTCAGAGGACGGTACTAAGAATTCGTGATTCCTAGCGAGGGTTGTGTGATCACGTCTCAAACATCAACTCGATCTTTACGAAGACACATCAAACAAGTAATTTCTGTAGTGCCTTGTTACACTTTAAACAACAAGAAAGCACTTCAGACCCTTCGATTGCAGAGTTAACGTGTAGCTTTCGAACCCATGCAGTTTTTAACATAGTGCCTTCCGTATGACATCATACAAGCGGTAATAATATCATTTTTAAACAGCTGTTCCAGTTTGTATCATACTTGGCTTTCAACATATCTCCTGGAAATAAGTTAGATGAATGAAAATATATGCACAGTAAGAATAATTATCCAAACGAAATTAATCAATTATTAGGCTGCACTCTGGTCAGTCCTAACGTTATCGATTTTTCCCTTTGCTGTCATGAGCGGAATGCCACACGTGAGGCGAGGAGGAGCATATGTAAAATTTTTTCTTGGTGCTATTCTGTAAGAAAACTCCCTCGTTGAAATCCTGTCGGTATGATAACGCTTGTCAGAGCATAGACTAGTGGAAAATCAACTCACCAACTGAAAGTGTAGATAGAGTTTGATTAAATCAAAATTTAGTTGAAGTCACCACAACCACAAAAAAGGTGTTCAAAGAGAGGAAGGATGAAGGCACCGTTAGTATGGAGTTAAAGGAATATGGAATTTATGTACAAGGTGCACACACAAGATCCCCCGCGCATAAAAACAGTGAGTCAAGAAAAAGTTTGTAAAATAAGATAAAAGTTGAAGAAGAAAGCAATAGGTGCTGAAAAACAGGACAGCAGCGAACTGAAAAAGATAGCCCACAACAAAATGAAAAAAAATTTTATTTCAACAAAATGAAGGCCTCATACTTCGGGACCTTACATTTTCCCACTCGGAGTGGTAATTCCCACAGATACATACCCCGCTCATGTAGTGAAATATCTTATATCTTACAATTATGCAATGTGTTGCTAGGCTAGTTTGAGGTAAAAGCTGCGACAGATCTTTTGAATGTCAGACCGTTAAGCCGGTGCGCGTAGGCGTGAGAACGAGCCTAGAAGAATGCGAGGGTTGGTCGAAACACAAGCCCGCATCCCGTAAGCCAATGAGGGCTATGGAAGGCATCAGGCGAGTGGGTGTGACAGAGCACGCACCAATTAAATTTCGAGACGTCAGAACAAGCGAGAATTCCACCAATCAGGATTAGAACGCTGTCTTCATAACCAGGAAGATTCGAGAATATTCTAGGAGGAACGAGGTGGAACACATAAAAGCAGTACACAGGAAGAATCGAGAGGATTTTTCTCTCGGTGACAGAACAGGAGAGGTGCACGAATTTGGAGTGCGAGGCTGGGGGTGCTGGCAGGTTCGCCGGTACACCTCGGCATATCAACAATTCAGTATAAACACCTTTGAAGCGTCAAGATTTGAAAAAACAAAGATCTTAAGCGGTGCAAGTGCACAAGAGCAACAAAAATTCGACATTTGAGTGAGGTGAACACCATCGAAACTTCAAGAAGATAAAGGCGAGCCAGCAGTTGTTGAGGTGTTGAATTGCAACAGAAACACGCTCGAAGCACATCAACTTCGCGGCGATAATCGTCAAGTGCAACAAGGCAACAACTGCAGCGAAAGCATTTAAGAACTCTACGTCAACTCCAAGCTCGCAATGAACTCCAGCATGACAATTTGAATCTCACAGTCTCAAAGTCTGCGCCACCCGGCCCCACAAAAGGAACAGCGGAACGGTCTGATCAGCCGCACATTTTGCACATTCTTCAGGCCCCAAGTGGAAGCGGAGTTTGACTAGCGCCAACGACGCATCACAGAAGAGCTAGGGTGATTTTGTGGCATTAAGGATTCAATAGAGTGATTACAAAAGTGCAAGTTGGTAGCAAGAAGCACATTGAAAAGTGTTGTGAAATGGAGCGCTGTTCGGGGTGATTTTGATTCATTTCAAGTGTGATGTTGAGAATTTCACGTTGGGCGTAGCGTAAAGTATTCCACATTATTGATGCCTTGTGTGAGTCAAGGGTTTATTGTCTTATGTTGTCCCCCATTTTCATCTCGTGCGTACGCTAGCCCAGCTATTAATTATTATCTTGTTCTGATTTATTGTGAGTAGATCTTCTTTCGGTAGTCATCATGAAAATTTTGTGCAGCGTAAAATATGCAACCGTTGCGGGCGCTTATCATGATTCGAAGCGCACATTTTGCGGACATTTGCGGACATTTTTCACTGCGGGTGCCTTTTTGTGTCAGAGTATTTGTTGCCAAGTATCACCTTTTAACTCGCGTGTTCTACGGTAAATAAAAATAAATTTGCTTAATCTTTCAAATTTTGTCGTTATTATCCATGCTGATAAATCAAGGTAAGCTCGTGCTGCACCATGCGAACACTGCTATTTCTAATTTCCATCTGTTCTGTCATCCATTCTCTTTCTGCGTATTTCCATCTTTAATTTCTTTTCCATTCTCCGATTTTTGAGGTTGAAATTCCTCTATCGGTAACGTAACGAGAGGCCGAAAGGCCCAGCCTCGTATCGTAACACACTGTACAGTGTACAGTTACACTAAAAAGAAATATCTGCGAGAACCACATGTTTCAGTCTAAACATTGATCAAATGTTTACTTTTTTCTAAAACTTGAATATTATCCATGAAGTAAATAAGAAAGCACACTAACAGTATATCTAGCGTAAAAAATTTAGCACAGCCACATGCTGGAATATAAATATTTCACTGCCACACAGACATTTTCAGCCTTGAAATTGCAGTAGAAAATATTCATATGAAAACAAATTATTGAAATAAAGCGTTATTTTTTAAAAATTTGCATCCCAATTGCTTTATACAGCACTAGTTGACATCAATTTGCTATGTATGTGCTATAAAAGTTTCATTGCTCCGTAAAATTTGGTGACCTAACATAGGTGACCAATGTTACTCAACTCAAAGTTTATGCAGTGAAAAAAATCTCTGCAACAAAACTACGAGCCTTTAGTATGAAGTTCATCGTTTCAAGACTATTAGACAGTACTCTAAGTCTCTAATACAATTCTTGAACTACAGCGTTGAATAATAATAGATTCGACAACATTCTACATCTTCAATATCAGTATGCATATTTAGAAATAAATCCGTTATAAGTGGGAAGAAAATAAGGACTTCATGATGTGAAATGTAATGCCTCCGTTAACAAAGCCACGAGATCAGCTCAGCAAGTCCTTGCTTTCGCAGTCCTCGCTCGCTGGGCCACTGCTCCATGGAGCAGACCCACAGCTCCAGCTCACCTCGTGGTAGAACTGCTCTATGGAGCTGACCAGCAGCTCAAGCTCACCTCGTGGTAGAACTGCTCCATGGAGCAGACCAGCAGCTCCAGCTCACCTCGTGGTAGAACTGCTCCATGGTGTTATATTCTCACGATATAACTGCCCTACATCTATAAATATGAAGGAATCGCTACGAGGAATACTGAAATGCTACGTCTGGCAAACAACTTTCATCTCCTCGAAAAGAAACACATATAAAGATATACTCTCGCGGATAAGCACAACTTCGAATCAACTCCACAATCTGCCTCTCGTGCCATTTCACGAAACATCGCCTACAACATCTTCTACAACCAGACGACACCAGCCGACGCGACGCCTTACCATCATCACCAGCTTCCCTCCTCTACATCACCACCACGACGCTGCTGAGGGTCTACAACTTCCAGTTATAGGATACTTCTTTCTCCTTCCTCTATCACAATGTACTTCTTGTATTTAGAATCTTAATCATCTTGGATATTATTATTTCTATAGATAGAATGCGTGATCCTAATTAATGTTTATCACTATCGTGGGCTTTTCACTTATTAACAATTAACTGTCATAACAAGTCTGTTCGTAACGTGTTTGTTCGCTAAGGTGGAGACGCGCCCTCGGCTCCTCAAGCCGAGTGGGCAACGGGAGTCTAACGCGGGGGTTCGTCAAAGGCAGTCGTCATGGCACGCTCAATAACTTAGACATTGAAGAGAAACGATACAAAATCATATAAACCTATTGGTGTCTTCCCCTGCGGTTCATCGCCTTTGGCGATGAACCCGCTTCGCTTTAAACTACTGTAAAAGTGACAATTGACTGTAAATTAACTGAAGATTCGACTTATTCTAATTTATCATGAATCGTATCGTAAAGTTAACCAGCCTCATCGCACATACTTCATCAACGCCAAACAACGCCTCGTGGTAGAACTGCTCCATGGAGCAGACCAGTATCTCTAGCTCACCTCGTGGTAGAACTGCTCCATGGAGCAGACCAGTATCTCTAGCTCACCTCGTGGTAGAACTGCTCCATGGAGCAGACCAGCAGCTCCAGCTCACCTCGTGGTAGAACTGCTCCATGGAGCAGACCAGCAGCTCCAGCTCACCTCGTGGTAGAACTGCTCCATGGAGCAGACCAGTATCTCCAGCTCACCTCGTGGTAGAACTGCTCCATGGAGCAGACCAGTATCTCCAGCTCACCTCGTGGTAGAACTGCTCCATGGAGCAGACCAGCATCTCCAGCTCACCTCGTGGTAGAACTGCTCCATGGAGCAGACCAGCATCTCCAGCTCACCTCGTGGTAGAACTGCTCCATGGAGCTGACCAGCAGCTCCAGCTCCGGGTCCAGGATCACGACCCCGTCCCGCAGCTGCAGGTACATGTTCAGGCGAGGCCCCACCCAGTCGTCTTCGCCTGTGCCCCCCAGCCAGCTGTGGCACAAAGCACACCTGTCACGCTGGTGCGTCATGCATGCTTGCTGCACGGTCTTGTGCTCATCTAGCACAACGCATTATGTTATTACATCATGCGAGCGTCTACTGTGACACGCATATAACTCTAAAACCATATACAAGATCGATACTCATCATGCCTTAGAGTCTAAAGGCCTCTTTAGACGATGCATCATAGATACTCAAAAGAGTCGTCAGTGCTGCATGAGTTTGCATGTCTGTGCTGCATGGGCTTGTAGACGGCATTCTGCAGCCGAGCAAGTGAGAGAAGCACGAATGTCATGTTGTCTAAGGCTTAGACACTAGCAAGTGATTGAAAAAATTGTTATTTACTTAGTCAGTAGCATTAAAGGACAGCTCAACATTTGGCCGCCTCAGCCAGCAAGCGACGCTATGAACAGGTACGCCAGCAGCGACACCGAACGGTGTAGAAAAACTGTAACTCATCCCCATGGTCAAAGCGTTCAACACTCGCACTTTCCTTTGAAAAAATAAATGAATAACAAAGAATATAAGTTAGTTATGTATTACTTACAGAAGCTGCAGGAAAGAAACGAAGCAGGCTCGTGAGCAAACAAGCTGGTACAAAAATAACAGATGGGGAAGCAAATAACGAGAGGGAGAGCAAACAACAGATGGGGAAGCAAATAACGAGAGGGAGAGCAAACAACAGATGGGGAAGCAAATAACGAGAGGGAGAGCAAACAACAGATAGGGAAGCAAATAACGAGA
>JACJUY010001935.1:78643-105483 GCA_014220935.1 Platorchestia sp. MABIK
TAACTGAATTTTATCTACAAACAAAAATAGTATTTTTTACGGAATTGTGTCTTTGAGAAATCATTTCATTCTTTACGCATCCTGGTATTATTTCCTCTATTAACTACATGAATATTATTTAAACAGGTAATTTGTTATTCGCCCGGAGCTAAACCAATTTTTCTAAAGTCTTGTCAGAGAGAGCTGATCATTTTGGTATAAAAGTCATCCCTGGAAGGGCGAAGAGCCTTTCAACATCGTGGATGATGGATTCGTTACGTTGTACCGCGTAAATAATTTTTTTATCAAAGGGTGCCTGTTGAGGCCCTCAAGTTTAGATCTGGATCTTTCAGACATTCTAAAACTTGCATGTCTAGTGACACTAAGGATCTTGACTGAATACCAATCTTGTTTCCAAAACCAGATACTGTTACCTAAAATTTAAAACAATTGCTTACAGAATCGATCTTGAAAGTACTTTTGTACTTAGCACTTTCCTTAGGTACTTTTAATTTACTTGAACATAGGTTGAGCACAGAAAATGTACCAAAGTACGTACTAAGTCCATATGTACTCGTCCTTAGGTACTGCTCAGCTCAGCGTGTGGGTGAGTTAAAACGAAATCGAATGTAATTACCTTTAGAACATTTTTTTGTGTCAAGCTATGGGAAGCATTAATTAAAAGTGTGCATAAAAAATTTCAAAATTTATTGGTACATTGCCTAGTTCGGCAATTTTTTTGAAACTTCACTCAAGTAATTTTCAAAGGAAAAGAATTTCAGTATACAAAATCGCATTAAAAGCCTGAAAAAATGCAATACGCAAATGCTTGAGACGGAAAAATTCTGTACACGCAAGTGTGACCGAATAAATTGTTAAGAACTATTAACGAGAAATGAATGTAAGTTAAAAATACTGAGCGCCGCTGTTCTGCTATGAAAACCAGTGAGGTTTGGAAATACCGGATGCTTTGTATGATAACCAGAGCCCTTATAGAAGACCTATTAAACCTTACCATCTCTCGTGATGAATGAAGGTGCGAAAGAAAAGCCAATCATGACAAGGAGAGTGGAGAAGTTCGCCCAACTGCGTACACGTCTACATTAGGGTTATTGTTCTACTAAATACGGCAACGTGCAAAACCTAGAAAAAAGACATAGTAGTTATATAAAATGTGCCATTTTTTATAACTCAAATGCTGTGTGGGAGTTCAAATTTCACCAATGGATAATAGCACTTCAGGGGCTTCAGCTAGCAATCAGGAGATGCAGTCGCCATAGTGACTCCCATCGTCGACTTTTTCTTTCTCGCCACTAGATGTCCTCCAAGTTTTTTCCCTCCAGAGTCAACATCGGACCTCAATATCACAAAATTACCCAGTCAAAAATGCTAGTGCAGATCGGCATCAATTATCCGGGGACAGTACATCTTTCCTAGGATCAGTGAGGGGCCCAGTTCGGGAAGAAATTTTTCTTCACCGGTCATTGCAGATCAATGCAGAAAATTCTGGACAGAAATGTCCGCAGTGATCTTAGCAGAAAAATCGGTACTGCTCATCAATAATTCCAATGAGAGTTATTTGTTTTTGCGATAGTGTATATTATGAAACCGAAATTTGATTTCAAATCGAAAGTGTAACTTTCAAGTTAATAAAGGGAATCTCCACCTGTAAAATTTTTATAATTTTATTAGAATTTTTGGCATTTATTTCAACTTGGGAAACCAAAATACATAGGGATATGTAACATTGAAATCCAAACACAACTGCTTGAATAAAACTTCGCAATAGGAAAAAATTTATTTCGCGAACATATGAAAGCATATGTATATATATTGCTCAAAACACTTCTGCTTCTACAATTTTTGACGTAGAAGCTTGATTTTTGTTGCATTCGACGAGATATGACATTGAAAAAAGAAAAGCGAAGCGGAATTTTATTTGAACTCAAAATTAGATTTCTATAGTGTAAAATCTGGAACTTTAAAAACTTTTTTGACAAATGTATCGATAATTTTTTCTAAATCGATATTCCAAACAATCCTTTATCTTCCAGTTCTCACATTTTTTCTGCGTCGAATGAGATCAAAATAAAGCTTCTACATTGAAAATTGCAGAAAGAGATGTGTTTCGCGCAACATATATACTGTACATGTATTTTTCATTTATTCGCGTGATAACTTTTTTCTATTGCAAAAATGAAAACTTTTTGTTGAAGTAAATGTGTTTCGAATTCAATATCATATATCGCTATGCATTTTCGTTCCCCTAGTTGCAATAGAAATTCGAAAAGTGAAATTTGAAAAATGAGGAAAATTAGGTAAATTTTAGGGGTAGAGATTCCCTTCAAATAAACCAATTGACGAGTGAACTTGGTTTAGTTTTAAATCAAATTTCACAACCATCACGTTTTCAGTATTAGTTTACCACCAAGTGAGTACAATTCTATGTCCCGATTTTTCAAAGAGATCAACGCTGGGAATTTTAAGTTATTTTTTGTAAAATGTGCAAGCCGTTATGGAAATTTTGTTTGCTTATTTTCACATTTCAAACTCCATCACACAGTCAGTCCATTGAACAATTACTTTTTTGTAGAAATAAAATGCTAACTCCCTTAAAATTCTTTCGTCGTTCTGCTCCTAATTATGGAAACCTAAAATTCAGATGGCCCACATAAATGACTTGGTTAATTTGATAGAAAACAGGCATGGCGTACCACCCGTAACGAACGAATGAACATGCGTATTTATATATGGAAAATAATTCTACATGCAGCAGGGCTAAAATTATTATGAGCCATTGAAATGCAACTTGCCAATTTTAAATGTAAGTAATGTATAAATTGTACAAGCATGTGCATAAAGCGCCCGTGGTATTACTCCAGCAATAATAATTACTGCCAACTTTGCATCAAATTGTTAAATTCGTTCATCAATTATTTTATTTCACAGTGAAGAAAATTTTAATAGTTTCGATTTACAACGAAGTAGTCATATTATGGATCAAATTAGGTTGTACGATTCGACATAGCTTTAAAATGAAGGTAATAGCGAAGACTATTGACTTAAAAGACATTTTTTTTAAAAAAACGAACGTTTCAACCCTAAGGTCATCATCAGCGGATGTCTGAAAAAATACACGGAAAAAATATACGTTTATGAATTGAAGAAAAACTACCCAAGTAAAATTACCTATAAAATGTAAAACTGAAGCTATTTTTAAGGGGTGGGACGATTGCATATCGTTTAGATCGGGTTTAAGCGGCTTATGAAAAGGGATTCGATAATACGTAAATCAGTGATTGAGTTAGCAGAACTTAAGATGGAAAAATCTTGCTGCAGAACTGGAGAATCACAATGATCTGAATGAATTCGTATGGTTGAGTGTGGTGGCTTGCTTAGTGGATTACAGGTTCTGAAACTCCTACCAATATGCTCAAATACTCTACATCTTAGTGCGAGCGTGGTTGAACCAGCGTACACAGACCCACACAGTGGGCAACAATATTTACACACAATAGATGAGAGCATAGACATAGGCAGTTTATCCTTGAACGAAAACAGAGTACCGATTCTAAAATTGTTGAGTATTTGAGCATATTGGTAGGAGATTCAGAACCGGTAATCCACTAAGCAAGCCACCTCACTCAGCCATACGAATTCATTCAGATCATTGTAATTCTCCAGTTCTGCAGCAAGACTTTTCCATCTTAAGTTCTGCTAACTCAGTCACTGATTTACGTATTATCGAATCCCTCTTCATTAGCCGCTTAAAACCCGATCTAAACGATATGCAATCGTACCACCCCTTAAAAATAGCTTCAGTTTAACATTTTACAGGTAATTTTTTTTTGTGTAGTTTTTCTTCATTTCATAAATGTATATTATTTCCGTGTATTTTTTCAGACATCCGCTGATGGTGACCTTAGGGTCGAAACGTTCGTTTTTTAACATAAATGTCTTTTAAATCAATAGTCTTCGCTATTACCTTCATTTTAGTAGTCATATTGTCACAAGAAAAACAAAAATATAGAACTAGTTTTTGGACGCACACATTCCACCAAAGGAGTGTGCACCGGTCAATGTTGACATCAGTCACAACAAGCGCATTAGTCAAACTAAGCTTTGGGCGTTCTTAGTTTGAGATAAGCTTTAAAGTTCAAAAAATGCGCTTTGCAATTGTGCTATGGTGATGGAAAATCAAAGAATGAGGAAATTATTCTATGAATAAAGTGAAAGACAGAAAAGGCCGAGGATTCTTGCTTGTTTAGAAAATTCAAATCAACCTACGTAGTTCTTCAGAAAGTTATTTCTCCAGAAAGAGTTGAAAAAACGAGCAGTGAATCGGACATGACGACCGATAATTCCAACAGCTCTTTGTCAATTTGTAACAGTGAAGATGATTTAGATGTGATGTGAGTGAAATGTGTAATGGAGAGTGTGTGCACTTTGATTTGATATGCAGTTGAAAAAAATGAAAAATAAATTTCTACCATGAGAGTGCATCTCTCATTAGTTTAACAGTGAACATTGATGGCATACCCTTCTACAAAATAATAAATACACAGCTGATGCAATCCTTGTGTCTGCTATTGAACACCGAGCCATAATAATATGTGTTGGCAATTATTATTCTAATAAAGTCTCTATGAATGAAATACCTAAACCTGACTTATTGCTAAAAAAAATTAAGAAAGATCTGGAAAACTTATCTGATCAGTAGGAATAAAAACATGAAAAAAATTGCAGCAGTTGAGTTTACTAAAGAGAGAACAAGTGCTGTTGTGCCATGTTCTTGTCAAAAACCACATGAACAATCACAAAAAGAGCACCAACCGAAGACCTCTAGCGGCAGCAGTACCTGTGCACTGTGCTCACAATTGCAAGTAACGATTATATTTAGTGTATGTCATTAGTGCCTTGTGTTTTAAGTTCTTTTCAGCTTGTGTTGCATAACATTCTGGTTTGCCAATTGCAAGATGAATGTCAAAATGCAATATAATGCCAATTTTTTTGCTAAGTGTTTTGAATTTTTGTGCAATACATTCCTTTCAGATGTCACTCTGAAATCACGAATATTTTTAAAATACATCAGAAATTGTGTTTTTTTCATCTATGTACGTTTATTCTAATTGTCCCAACCTAGTGTTGAAGCTCTTTGACACAGTGTGAGCACCTTGTAGAAATAAACATGTGGCAAATAGAAAAGATTTATTTTGATTGAAAATAAAACAAAAAGTTATATTACTTGTGAAATAGTTTTCTAAAAAGAACAGGTAACGAATATGTAGCATATGAAAAACTGTTATTCATGGATATGAATAACTTTTCAATATTTTACAATATAATTTTTTTCATTCCATAGCAACGCATGAACACTGCGAAAATAACTTGTATGGTCTCACTGGGACTTCAACAACAGAGTGAGAATTTGATGCGGGCAAAACATAACCTCTTCTCAGCATCCTCAGTCCCAATTGAAAATTTTGGTTGTATCGCCGGTGGAACAGCGTCGGCAATACGGTTGTTTTTTGGTTGAAATAAGCGCGGTTTAGGGGTTAAATGTCCCCGTTATCGGATACAAAATCGCCCGCGAATCACCCGTGACCCGCCTCACCTACTGGCAGTGTACCACCTCAGAACCAGATTCGAATCACGGCTGGCCGTCCGTTGTTCATGAAATAAAAAATCGCCCCCAGCTGCACGCGCCTCGCCTCAAGGGGTGTACAATATCGCACTGGAAGCTATGGATATTACAATACATTCACACTTAATGAATTGTGAATGTATTGCCCTAATAAGCTCAGTGTAATATTGTGCATCCAATGAGATCGATGCGCGTGCAACTGGGGGCGATTGATAAATATATAATAATGGGGTGTTGTAGAAAGGATAGGGAATACCTCTAAGTCTGTAATTTTTATTGTAAAAATTAGACATTCTTAAAAAAAAATATCCGTGAAAGTTCAACCACAGCCATCACTTTACTGGAACACCAGAATAATACTGGAATATAACATAAAATCACAATATGTGTAGAATACTTCATGTAACGAACAAATATTCACTAAATTGAAATAGGCATGATAATTTAATTCTGTGTCTTAGAGTTCAATTTTAACGCTCATCTTCATTATATATAAGTGTGTGTATATTTTGATGTAGTGAATATTTGTTTCTCCCGCGATCGATGAAAAATAAACCATAATTTATTTTATTGTTTTATGGTTTACATCGTATAAATAGAATGTAGATGAGCGTTGAAAGGGAACTCTGTGATACAAAATTAAAATCTCCCGCCAATTTTATACATTATATATCATTCTTGAAATACAGCGTGCCCAAAAACATACGATACCCAAATTTCAAGGGCTGTAATTCAGACAACATTAAACTTAAAAAAATTTTAAAGCTACAGTTTGTTTCTTAACATATATTCCATTTATGTACAAAATTTCAGAAGAATTTATGCAACCGTTTTCTTTACGCAGTATTTTTAGTGACCGATACTGAAAACCTGTTTGCACTTCGAACTTTATGATATTAAAACCATTCATTCAATAACTTTCAACCGTTTATTAAAAGGAAAATACCACTGAAAAACAATCGAAATGTTTCTCCTATTGTTCGTTCCTTCTTGCTCTCCAACGTGATACCGATGAACTCAAGCAAAGAATTGAAAGTGAGGCTAATTTGCTGCAAAGAGATGATGCTCTCGTCTGACGGGGGATGGCGGGATTGAGGAGGCAAGTGCAAGTGTGTATTGAGAGAAACGAAGGACACACCGAAAGAAACGAATAAAAGGAGGAACATTGCGATTGTTTTTTTTATTTTAGTGGCAGTTTCCATTCAATAAACGGTTGAAAGATATTAAGAACCTGGGTTTAATATTTTAAAATTCGAAGTTTAACAAAAGTGTGCTAAAAGGTTTTCAGTATCGGTCACTAAAAATTTTACTAAAAAAAACGGGGTTGGATCTATTCTTCTGAAATTTCGTACAAAGATGGAACAAATGTTAAGAAACAAAATGTGACTTTCTAATTTTCTTTAAGTTGAAAAGCTTCTGAATTACAGCCCTTGCAATTTGGGTATCGTTTATTTTGGACCCCTGTATCCATACTGTACGTCAAAAAATAAAATACACCATAAGTCAATATAATACATCATTGTTTATTTGTATATTTTATATATAGATATATAAAGAAAAACAAAAAAATTCTGGCGTCATGGGTGCACAGCCTCGATTCGCCTATAATCATATTTGTAGGACAGCCTGAAACTTGCTTCAAGTGTGTCACTTTCATTCTTGTCTAAAAATAATATACATAGTAGCAGCCACTCTGCTATTTATTACTTGCAGATTCGAGTACATTAAATCGAAACAATTTCATGGAGAGAATCATAAATGAATGAAGTACTCTTCATCAACAAAACTTTAGGATAAAACCGAATGAATACATACAACTATAAACACTGTGTAGCCGAGCTCGTAAACTTATTTGACGTTTAATTTGATACGTGATTTGAATTCGATGTAAACCAAAATTTTGCCACAATAATATGGCATGTCGTACAAGTCACAGAGCAATAATTCGACTGACCGAGTGTAAGCTGTGAGAACACACGCAAATTAGAGGCTAATATGTACATTTCTGATCTATATTATTGCCTAGTAGTTTAGCAGTAAGCTTAATTCTATAACTGAAATAATTTCACAGACGAAAAAAATGGAACCATTGCGTATGTACCAAGCAAAACGTGGAATTTATGCACAGGGTGGAGTACTCCATAGGATACTCTGTACATAATAGATGCAATTTCAGATAGAAAAGAAAAACCCCTAACTGGTACGAGAGATGGTGTGAAGCTGATGAAAACAATGTAAGCACGAAAAATTGAAATCTCGATAGCCAATATATGGTTGAGATTCTCTAGAAATATCCCTTCTGGCATGCCGATCCCCATAGTACCCCAGAGTATGAGACAAGCATATTTGAGTAGCTTGCCTAACCAAAATCATACCTTCAACCAAGCAACAAGCAGATGAATTCTTGGATTTCAACTTCGACTTCAGTCGCTCGACACCCATTGCCGTCATGCTAAACTGGAAAGCAAGGTTTTAGGTCATAAATATCCTCAGCGTGCTACTGTCTTTCGTGGCGACGATTGTCTCGCACTCACCAGCATGGATTTCTGGTGAGGAAGTTAAATAAGATTTTAGCATAGTACCTGGAACTGAGAATTACGCCTAAAATTTTTTTTAATTTTCTCAACAAAATAAATTGGGAAGAAGAAACCAATCTCCTAATTCGTGTCATTAAAATGTACCATACAGCATAATTACATCACCTACATGAACCCAAGACTTGTGTCCATTATGTGAACAGAGAATCAGGGTTCAAATTCAGTTCCATTCAATAGATTCAGCACAGGTTTTGCTAGAAGTAAAATTGTTTACTATTCTTGTTTAAGACTCTCTGGCCACAACAACCCAGTCAGAAATGCTAATGAGGATCGGCATCGATTATCTGGGGACAATGCATCTTTTTAAGGATCAGTGCGGGGCCCAGTTCGCGAATAAATTTTTCTTCACCGATTCCTGCAGATCAATGCAGAAAACTCTGGACAGAAATGTCTGCAGTGATCTTAAACAGAAAATCGGCACTGCTCTTCAATAGGTCCAATGAGAGGAATTGGTTTTTAAACCAGTGTACATTATGAAACCGAAATTTGATTTCAAACCGAACTTGTAACTTTCAAGTTAATTAAGGGGATCTCTACCCCTAAAATTTTTCAAATTTTTCAAATTTCTCTTTTTTGCGTTTCTTTTGCAACTTGGGAAGCCAAAATGCATAGGAATATGTAACATTGAAATCCAAACACATTTGCTGGAACAAAAATTTGCAATTGGAAAAAAGTTATTGCGCGAACATATGACAATATATATATATATTGCCTAAACACTTTTTCTTCTACAATTTTCAACGTAGAAGCTTGATTTTGGTCCCATTCATCGAGGAAAGACTAAGGCAACTGAAAAATTAAGGTTCATCTTGAAGTTCGAATTAGAAAAAAAATTTATTGCTACATTTATCAAAAAAATGTCTTAATTTTCCTAATTTTTCAAATTTCAATTTTTACGTTGTTATTGCAACAAGGTAAACGAGAGAGAGACGAGAATGCATTTCGATGTATAAAATTAAATTCTGAACACATTGGCTTTCATTAAAATTTTCGATTTTCGCAGTATAAATAAGTTAATGAGCGAACATTTTTATATATACTAAAAAAAATAAATCGCGCTAAGGACTACTCAGTTTCTACAATAATCCTTCATTTTCCAGTTGTCACATCTTTCCGCGTCGAATGAGACCAAAATAAAGCGCGATGTTTCCCGCAATATATATATATATATATATATATATAGGTCTTTGGTTTTCCTTTTCTTTTTGTTTCGCTCTGTATCCTAGTTTTTGTTTGGAATTAATTCTCTCGTCTTTATTTAAAAATTTCTTTATTATTTTTATTCTCTATGAATTTTTTCAGACATTTTAATTTCATTTTACGACAGTTCATCTAGATTGACCCATTGTCTTACCTTATATTTCTTTTGTTTAGCAATTCACCTCATATTTAGACTAAATTTTTATCTTGATAGGTTGCATTTTAGGACGCCGAGATTTCTTTTACCTTCTCGAAATTTCTACAAGATTTTTATACAAATTACGACTTGGCAACCCTACATTAGGTTATAAGTATCAGCGACCTGCTTGTTCAGACTAGTTTTATTTAGGCATGATTATGGGTGCGTCACATCCGAAACGTTGTCCTTTTACCTGGGATTATTTTAAATTTGAAGAAATCAAGTATTAAAGTTGAAGAAATTCGTCATGACTCAAAATTTTATTGCATCTTTATGGCTTTCGAAATGTATCTTAAGAATAGTACCAGCTTCTAACTTTTAAAATTCCGCGCTCTTGAAAAATTAGTGATCATGAGAATAAAGGATATGTGCCATCTAACTTTTAACGAAGTGTGTTTACAATATATATATATATATATATATTGATCTGTAATCATTCCTGGAAACTATTGTATTTCACTACTTACAACACTCGCTTCGTCACTAGGTCATTCACTGCTTTCTTTTCTTTGCACTTCCACACATCTATTTGCACTAATCGCTGCTTATTTATAGTGGATTAGATGGTTGCATTGCTTGCCCTGTTCGCTTAGGCCGCAGGGGTCTCCAAACTTTTTAATGTAAGACTATTTTCTACATTCATACGGTCAGAAGAAATAAAAAATGAAAAAATTACCATTTTATTTAGCGATTCTAGTCGTGAGATAATTATTTTTTCAAGGTCACCACCCAGGAATTTGTTTGGCTGGCCGGATGAAATTACGTGGCGAGCCGGATGTGACCCGCGGACCATAGTTTGGAGACGCCTGGCTTATGGGATGAGATAATTTTTGTCTAGCATATTTGGTGATATTAGTCCTAACTTAATATTCTTGATTGTAACTACGAAACGCCATTCGTGAGTGTTTTGCGTAGTAGAGGCCCAAATGAAATTATTTTGCTTCGGGCAATTTCTTTTGTTCGTGGCTCAATTCTTAAATTTTTGTTCTGGTAACCCCTAACTTTTCGTCCTATCACTTGATCCCTATATGATGTTTACTCGCGTCTACTCATAATCTATGCGAAGACATTTTGAACGTACGTACTTCATATACTGAGTGTGTATTATATGGTTTGTATTTTATCTAGAATAAAAAATGGCGTGAATAAATATGTGAATGGTTATTAACTGGCAATTTAATAAAATTATGTAACAGGAGCTAAATGAAAATAGGATGGCATTCATCACTGTGTTTTTTGAAGTTCGTAGGATTTCTTTTTGACGAAATGGATTTTAGAATCTGAAAACTCTACTTTGAAGCGTGTCCTATATTATAGGCCTCATAATTCCGAATGGCACTTCGCATGCGTGTAAACGTTCACTCTGTTGTTAAAGGAGGATCTTGGAGGACTGTGAACGTCAGCGAAGAAGAAAGTGTGAATGCTTTCGGCTTGTAATTCATGCCCTGTCTCGTGATATGATTTTGGTATCTAGTGAAGCTTTTGTTAATGTATTGTATTAACGGCTATTATACGTATTAAAGTGCACACTCGAGTTAAGTTGCAGGAAAATATCGAAATTGAAAAAAAATTCACCTTCGAATTATTTAATTTGGATAGCCCTGTGTAATGCAACCAAAAATTTGATTTCGATTGCAGTTTATGTCAATCGAGCTAATATTTTTTTTGTCGTCATATGACAAATAAGCGGACTTGGCTGTGAGAATTGAGATGATGATGATTCGGAATCTATTGACGAAAATACTCGAGTTGTGACTTGATTTGCGTAAAGCTGTATTTTAACATGGAAGTGTTTTTGGAGCGGCAATGGAAGGGTAGAGGAACACTGGAAGTTGTGATTCATTTGGTTAAGACAAGTTTGAAAATTTAGTTTGAGGAACTTTTCGTAATGCCCCCTCAGGGGGATACAACTATTGTATCTATGGGAACTAGCGCTCCCAGGGGGACAATGTGAGGGCCCTAGCTAACGGTTAGGTAGGCTTCCCTGTTGTTAAAATAACACAGGTTTTTGTTTACCAAACGCAACGAAACGCAACGAAAATGCAACGAAACTCAACGAAAACTCAACGAAAACGCAACGAAAACGCAACGAAAACGCAACGAAAACGCAACGAAAACGCAACGAAAACGCAACGAAACGCAACGAAGCTTACGACCTAATTACTTGCAAAACCTCGTCAACTAAGCTATTTCCGGAAATTATGGACAGAATTCAAGATCACGACGTCTACAATGCAATGATCCCGTAAAAATTTATAATGTTTTGTAACTTTGGCACACTGCCAAAGCGACAGCTAAATAGTCCTGGACCGAAGCTGTCGTGAAATGAGTTTACTTACTTACTTACTTTTCGTTATGCGAAGCATGTAATGATTTTGCTTCAATAGTGCTTATAGGAATCCTTTTTTCATGATTTTCATGATTAAAAGAACATTTATTGAACCGATAATTATATTCCTAAATGTTTTCATTAATAAATGTTCCTATAACGTTGATTCTTCCTTATGTTTTGATTTAAGTTCTTGTATAATATTATTTATTGAATCGAATTGAAATAATTACCAGTCATCCGTACCTTTTCTAAATCCCAGGATATTATTTTCTTTGATAAGCCAATAAATGTTCCGCAAATGAAACATTGTTAAAGTCATTGACCTATCGCTATGAGATTTTTGGGTGTTTAGGTAACTAAGGCCAGTGGAACGTATTTCCAAATAGTTGATTTCATTCCAATGTCAATTGCAGGTGACCGAGTCTGCAGGTGACGCAAGTCACATTTTAAAGTAAAATGTTCGTTGAAGTACTCGGGTTGACCAATGGAAGCCGTTATACCATTCTATTGCTCATGTAAACTATTCTTTTACAGACATTCTGCAGTTGTCGACAATTTTCTACGATATATGGCTTGTGCGATGCTCATCGTATTTTAAAGTTTCAACGAGCAATTGATTTTTCTTGGCAATTAAGCAATTATGGATTTTCATCTTTTTTTGTCTCCCGATTACTTGCATTTTACACGCAAATTTGGCCAAAAATAAAAAATACATAGGTTTTACCACCGTTTTTTCACGGCAAATCAGAAGAAAATACTGTTTTTTACCGTTTTAAAAACCCGAGTTTTACTGTTTTTTCATGGCAATTTCGTATAAATTAGTTTTTCACCGTTTTTAATTTCGGGGTATTACCATTTAAAGCACGGCAACTCCTCAGATATCACGGTTTTTTACCGTTTTTTGCCTCCTGGTTTTACCGTTTTTTACACGGTTTTTTGTTGGCAGCGAAATTGCCAGACATTTTACCGTGAAATCACGGTGAAATTTTTAACAGTGTATTCTAATCCTAGCACGAATTTTTAGCCACTACATGTGAGATGTTTTTGAGGTGAAAAAATTGTTACTGCTAAATTCGGAATTAAACGCAACTATTAATGACAAGGATATCTGATTCACGAGATCATGATCATTCAACTTCGTATGAATCTGTCAAAAAATTCTTCGGGAGATTAGGGAGCCTTCGCCTGTACCTCGACGCCGAGCAAATTTAAATGCAAACGTTTGTCTTTTACATTTTTTGCTTTGTATCTTTTCATACGAGAGGTTGATATACCAGAAAATGATTTTACGATTGGGTGCTGTTATGAAAATGGTATCTATTCAAACAATTTAAAATAATTTAAACAATTTATTGATCGTTTAAAAACATCAGAAGTATTGCAGTAATCACAATCATCGCAACTGATCATCTATCCTTGTGCCCCCCAAAAAGCTCGTTGAATTCTACGGCAGCCTGAAAAACTCTGATTTGACCATTAGCTAAACCTAGTAGCCTTGACCTATTATCGCGCTTTGTTGATAAAACAATAGGCGGTACAAAATGGAATTCAAAATAACTTCCAATAAAAAACATGAAAACGTTTAATTTGAACGATTGACCTAAAAAACCCTAGGTAATTACCATTCAAGACCTATGAAAAAATGATTGAAATGTGAACGACGCATGTTATTCGCTACAAAGTATTAGGTAATATTCTAGCTTATATTAGCTCAATAATATAAGCCTCTTATAGATGCACAATTTGTCTTTGAATCATTAATACTTAAGTGAAAGCATAAATCATGAATAATTTCGAATTCATGAAAGAATTTTTCGTGAATTTCAGCAGGGATCGAGTTACCAGTTTTGGATCCAACGAAGTGAAACTGTGTTAAGTTTTTTTTAAGGAAGAACGAAATGAATTCTATTTTTAGTGTTATCGCACAGAAAGTTAATTTGTGCACGTACTAATCTATTGAATTCTTTGTTGCCATCATTAGTGAAAGCTTCGTACGTGAAATTATTTAGGGACGCCTGATAAAAATCCCACAACTTCAGTCTTTCATATATTCGAATGAATCATCTGTAAGAGCATTGCACTTCAATTTGCTTACCTCTATAGCGTACCAGTGATTTTTTCTTTCAATTCAGTTGAAGTGCAATTTGTCTTGGTACCCTTTTGAGGAGAGCTTGGAGATCGATATTACCGAGTGAGCTCCTATAAATTTTTTACGATACATTATTTTATGACCATTCTTTTTATAAGAGAACTAGTTCCAGATTGAATATAACTCGAGAGATTACAAAACTTGGATGTGGCAGATTAAGAAAGTTTACACTATAATTGATAAATTTTGTGGCATGTTTTTATAGAATCCGATGGTTCCCACACATTATTCGTTGCAAATAAATATTTTATTTTCCTGTGGACTTGAGAAGTACAATTTTAAACTTGCAGCGTATACATTGATAACGGTTTGCAATTGTTTTCCTTTTTTTCTTAGTCGTCGTTGGTAAAATACACTTAAGATATATTTATGTGTTATATTCAGTAAGAGTCTTTATACAATAATTAAAATTAAATTTTAGAATAAGTAAATGCATTTGTGAACAAACTAATTTATTTTATACGCAGTTTATACTGCATATCACTCCAACACCACCCCATTCATCGCTATTCAGAATAAAATGGAATAGCTGGTAGCTAAAAAGACGAGTATGTTGCTTCACTCTCGAAAAGCTTTATAAGTTTCATGCCGTCAGGCACGTAACGTACAGTCACCGAAGTACAATAAGAATCTAAATGAACGGTCACATTCGCTTCCATGCTGATTTGCACGCTTGCACTGGAGCCTTTTATTGCCATGAGAAACCTGTAGCTTCTTGGGCTCGCCTAATCGCGAAGTACCTCTACAACGGTAAAATTTTTTTGAACGAGCACACATGCTCGCGTCGTTTAGTTTTTAATTTTACCTCCTATGATAGCTTGTCACAATGTTGTGTATACATATTTTGACACAAAACAATACGTGCAACAAACTTACAAATGTATGAGGCGTATATGTCCGAACGAACAAATTTTACATCAAATTCATGCTACGCTCAGTTAAATGCACTTCATGCTCACTTTTTTCTTTAATTCTATGCGTAATTCGAACGTAACTGACATCTCAGCACAAATTAAAGCTTACATGCACACGTATCAGCTTCGGTAAAAACCTGGAAATGCTGCTAGTCACTGTCAGTTCAACCGAACTCAGATAACCCTCGAATCCACGCTGAATATTGGTGGGCGCGTAGCACACGCTGAGGTGTCGTTCTGAGTTGTCCTAGGCTTCCAGCAGTAATCGAATCTCAACTGTGATTGGTTACCAAGAAAACCACTGTGTTTAATTTGTTGACACAGACGGAACAAATCTCGATTAGAGTAGGATATTGTACATGGAGAAAAAAGAATCGAAAGGTTTCACACTCAGCGATTGTATTTAATGATGCGAGACATCCACTATGGATGAACAAAGTATTGCATTTGTGATAAGTGGCACTCACTGTTGCAAAGAACGAATGCCCAAGTTAAAGGTACTTACTCTTCTTTGTTGAACTGTATTTTTAAATTTACGTACTATCATCTTTTTTCTGTTCACTTTTCTCCTTTTTTTCAGTGCCATATGTTTTCTTCTTCAACTTTAGTAGTGTTGGAACTTTCTTCCTGACTTGTTGTTCCAATGCCCAGGGTGTCCTGTGTTGGAAGACGCTCATGGTACTGCGCAAGGATGGCCAGTGTGGGAACACACCCTGTGTGGAGATTCCCCATGTACGTGTCCATAATGGATGGTTCCTTCCTCTCGCTTAGCGTAAACAACTCTTATAGGAACGAAGCTATGAATGAAATCCCTTCATAATGATAAGAATGTTGTGATACACTTGAAATTCGATGCACTATTTGAAAGTTGGTATGCTGTTTTGAAGATGTTGCTTGATTCCTGGATAAACTCAACTTCTGAATTATCACCAAAAGAATCCATTATTAATTCAACTGTGAGCTGTCCCATCTCGATCTCCAAAATGTTCGAAAACAGTTTTGATATCGTTTTGAGTCATGCTGAAACCATGTGAGCTGTAGTGAAAATTCAATGCATTAGCTTAAAATTTACAGCTACTGCAGAACAAAGGCCTAAATTTTAGTCGATTGATAAAATGAAATTTGTTTTCATGTTCTCGAGAGGGCAAGTACTGTTTCCTTGCGTTTTCGTATCAAGAACAACGCCGGAGTTCGAGACTAGGCTGTGTAACCATGGTGAGACTAAAAAGCGTTGTCATTTCAAAAAATTTGTTTGGTGGTCTGAAAACTAATTGGAGATGACGTGCACAACTTATTGAACACAACCACGACGCGATTTCAGCTTGGAAAATTATTTCACACACCAGAAATTATACCTGCCCAAAATTTGTGACAAATGTTTTTCAACTAAAATTATTGCGCAAAACTTGACATCAATATTTTCTTTTAGACATTGACATTTTCACCAGCGGTTTTAAATTTCTGAAACTCCGATGTTATGTAGCTGAAATACCTATTGGCCTAGCTGTTCATTTTCCTTTAGAAGCCTTGTGAGCTGCAGACGTGTATTGACCTAGGAGGTAAGTTCAGATCTTTGTGTACTACTCAGATACATTGAGTGTAATTTCCACATGAACCATCTATCGCCTTGTGTAGTTTTAACATTATTGCTGATTAGTATTCTGTTTGATTTTATGCGAGTGGTTCACCCTATAGAATTAGGAAATATCTTGACCATACATCCCATAAAGCTGACAAATTTGACTTTACCCCCCAGTTAACAGTAAAAAAAATTTCCCACAGCGTCGAAAGAGCTCGTATACTTCTTACGTAAGTTCACATTAAAGCGTCGCAAATGCGAGCATGTTAATTTTTAGTCGTCGCAACGGTGAACTTTTTGTTAATTTTTAGGTGTCGTATCGGCGAACTTTTTTTAATTTTTATGTTTCGCAACCGCGAACTTCTTTTAAATTTTCTGGAGTTCCAACGGCGAACTTAGTAAAGTTTTAAGAGTCGCAACGGTAAACATTTTGAGTTAGCATTAGGAAGATCTGTACTATTATTACTTCAAAATCCTTTCAAAAAATCGTTTTATAGAAAAAGCTCGGCATTCACAGTTAGGACTTCAGGTAAGGAGGTTCGACTGGCAAATCGCTGGTCGACAGCGTCTGGCAGTAAGTTGAAAGGAAACAGGGTCTTGGCGACTTCAGCCAGACAATAACTCTAGTTCTCACAATACGTCCAATCTCGCTGCCAAAGTCAGCTGAAAAATAATGGTTGAGTTCTAGAAAAACGGTCACTATCCTAAGAACGCATGTGAATGTAAATAATCCAATTAAAGGACTTAATGAAGTTAACACTGTCGTCAAGAAAACCGCCGATGTAGTGCCGCAAAAAATAACCCACAGGAGAAACTTAGTCAAGACGATTAGGGGATACATGCTGCGAAAGATATCACACTTTGAGTTACAAATCGAAAGAATCCACCAAAATTTTCTAATATCTATTCATGTATTTCATTCTCTCGCGTTAAAATTATGGATATTAATTTTCAATGCACATCTGAGCTTATGGTGCAACTCAGTGTAGAAACGAGTGGTTCTAGGATGAAAAGTAAAACTTAAGAGGAAAATAGGGAGGAAAGTGGTCCGGAGCACGTTATGTTTGAGGTTAGAAGTATAAAGTTGAAGTAGAAATATTATTGATAGGTTTGAGTTAAGGTTTAAAGGTCTAAGTAGAAGGTAATCATATCGGAGAACGGTGACTCGTCTATCAGGCGGAACCATCTAGTTGAAGTTTTAGACGAGCAGCCTGATTTAATAGTTTGATAATTCAAGAATACATAAAGATGGGCAGACATAAAACGTCACTTTACGTGAAGAAATTTAACCTTCACACAAACACAGTAATTTATAATAATAATAAAGCACTAAATGAGCTGACGAAGAGGCGAGGAAGAATGAACAGGAAATTTACGCAGGGAACACCTCGACTCGCCGCATGCCAGACACACCGCACTGGAGGAATCACTCAGCTCCTCAATGCCAGCTCCTCACTCAGCGTTGGAGACAACGCGCACATGCGAAGCGCCGTTTAACGTGAACTGGTATCCTCAACAAGTCTCAAAATAATCTGCCGCACCATGCCAGTCCAGGCCCCTCCAGAATTTCCCTAGAAGCAACAGGAGCCTGAACACGACTTTATTTTTCATCTAAATACGGCGCTAGGAACTGAACATAACATTGTTAGATATTCAATTTCAAAAAAGAACTTATTTAAATCAGAGAGCTATTTTCTAACATTACGTAACTGCCATGATTACACCTAATGCACGTGAAAACATTGTGCTATTATATGATTGCTGACAGGTACCGAGCAGCCCTTTCATTCACTGCATGTAAGGTATTAATTAAGGTTTACCACAAATGTAAGGTATACCACAAATACCTTACGCGTGTAAAACGAAAATACAATGCATTAAGGTATTCTATTTAACCGCATAGATTTCCATTTATTCAAGAAAAAATCAGAGTCAGGCATAAGGCCACGTGTTTCGTTTTAGCGTCGCCAATTTTTTTACTATTTTCACTTATTCTCAGACACAAATTCGTTTAATACTCTTTAATTCTTTGGCCAACGATAGTAAATGCTGTGAATCCCTTTGAAAATTGACTCACAGCAAGCAAAGCAAGATGAGTGTAGCGATCCGAACATCATTTTCGTCTCTTCACGTAGTGTTTACATTCCGTGTCTTCGCCCGGCATTGTAATCATAAGCCTAGAAAACTACACGGAGCGATACCAAGGACTTATGAGCAGCTGAGATTGTCACAATCGTCCTATGCAGCTACCAGAACTTGCTGGCTAATCCACTGCTTAAAGACACGTCCTTCCCTACCTTGGCATGACCCATTTTTTCACTCACTGTGACGTTATCACACAGTCATCAGAATAGGGAAGAAACTTTCCCGGACCAGTGAACATTTTATGAAACATATTAGACAAAAATTCGACTGGCAATACATTCTTATCATTAAAGAAAAGTTGAATATCGTACAATATCGAACACTCTCCAAGTATCCGTCCCATGGCTAATTTGAAATGAAAATAGCTTAAAGTTAACGTTGTTTTGTTGCAAATATTGTTAGTGTCTCTTCCGGTTTGTGTTTATGAAAAGCATACGAATCCTCTTTTCAAACTCAATCGTGATTTCATGCTCGGGACACTCGAAAATGTATTACAGCTGTTGTGCTCTGCTTGTTAAAATACAGTGAAGAAAATGTGAACAGAAGACACATTATCAGGTTCTAACAAAAGTTTTGTCCACTTTTTTAATTTGAAATAAACTGAAAATCCTGTCGAACATATATTTATTTAGTCTTTAACATTGTCACCATTTTTATAATTGCATCCTCCCATCTTGCTATAAGCTTTCTGACTCCTTCATTGAATTTAGCCCGTTTGGCCTAAACAAAAGAAGCTAGTTTCATTGCGACCTCTTCTCTCGAAGTAAGCCTTTGTCCCATTAATAAAATGATTCTTTGGGCTCCTGAAAAAATGAAAATCGGTCGGAGCAAGATTGGGAGAATATTGTGCGTGATGCATGACTTCCCAGCCAAATTCTCCAATGCGATTTTTGGTTCTCTTGAAGCGTGCGGTCTGGCATTGTCATGGTGCAGAATCACTCCTTTTCGATTGATCAAAGAAGGCCGTTTTTCCAATGAAACTGCTTTTAACCGAGTTAGCTGCTGACAGTAAACTTCAGATGTTATTGTTCGATTGTCACCCATTAATTAGTCCATAATAAACAATTCCCTTCAAATCCCAACACACACAAAAGACTTTTTCTAGGGTGTAGTCCACTTCTCGGCTGTGGAATTGGCTTTGAACCACAACTTAGCCACTGTCTTTTGCGCTTAACATTGTTGTAAAGGATCCACTTCTCGTCGCCAGTTATTATTCGGTCTAAAAAAAGGTGATTGAAGTTCACGAGAACGCATTGAAACAACCGGTCACTTACTGTTGCCTGTTGATTTCTGACAAATCGGGTGGGACCTATTTCCCAGCCTTTGAGACTTCGCCAAGTCTTTTCCTTTCCCGATATATGGTCATATGGCTTACATTAAAGGTTTTGCTCAGTTCTCTAGTAGTGCAGGTTGGATTTTCATCAATGGCAGCTTGCAATTGCTCAGAATTGAGTTTTTTTGACATCCTGCTCTCAGTTCGCCTTTCAGAATGAAGTCATCCTTTTTGAAGCGTGAAAACCATCTTCTGCAGGTCTTTTCATTCACAACATCATTTCCATAAGTGCTTTTGAGCGTTTTTGCTGTTGAGCTTGCCGTGTTGCCTTTATGAAATTCAAACAGTAAAATATGCCTGATATGCTCTTCACTTGGAGTGTACATTATGGCTAAAAATAGTTATTAATTACGATAATTATCACACAATCTGAAAGAAGAAATAGTATTTTATTTATTAGCATAGATAAGCACACAACAATAACTGGCTAAATTGAAGTAATCGTGCCCTAAACAAATGACCCAAAAATTGGACAGAACTTCTGTTAACACCTGATATAAGCGAAAAAACAACGCTTTAGTCCCCTCACGTGTGTATAAATGTCTCCAGAGAATAATATCATAGGGAACGCTTCCTGTCTTCGCTCCATCCAGACGCTGGAGGTAGCATGTTCGTACGAAATAAAAGAAATGTAGAACATGACCAAGGGGTCCAAATTGATATTCTTATTTGATACAGGCTTTGTGGTTCATCACCGCGAACATAATTTCAAGAGCTTAAATCACATGTGTCGCTTCTGCAACCAGGAAATATTCATTACTGAGGGCTTTGTTGATAGGGAATATAGTTAAGCAATGCGAATTTGACTTTACATAAATACCTAATAACACTTCGTTCAAAGGAATTGATGAATAAATTTTTTCAAGAAGTGAATTTGTGCAGGTGCTGCCCATCAATGGGAATAAAGAACGGAGGTGTTTTAACTACATTCATATGCACTAAAACTCGAAAAATTAATTAGGTGTATTTTAGTTTTTAGGTAATGAATATAATATCTTACATATGAATGGTAAATGTGAGCATGAATTATTTTCACATTGTATAACTTGTTCGTATTGAGCTCGGGGCTTTTTTGATATAAATGAAAAAGATTTCACAGCGTGTACCCTAAATCACAAGGAACCTCTGTACAGTGGTATCCGTCATCATATCTACTATATAATAATTATTTAATTTTACCCCAGTACTGAGTTAAAAACTTCATTGGTTTTGAGCAAAGTCTGTTTTAAATGTTCACATCATTTGCTGCGCTGCCCGATCTTTGTTTCGTGCAACGAATATGAGAGCCCCGTGCGTACTGTTGAAAGATTCTTATCAATTTTTAACCTAACCTCTTATTGTGCTCTATACTGCTTTTACCGCGGGTAAGCATGCAATGGAAACACTGAAATAAACTGTTTAACTATTTAAGCCACACTAAATTAAGTGTAAACTAGTGTATTAAATCTAAACTATTCCAAGTATGTATTATTTTACTTCATTCCAGATTATGTGATGAAACTAGTGGTAACCTCGACGCGACATGAGAGCGAATTTTCCAGAAGCACAAAAACTTGCGCGCGGTGGCCGTGTTCACGGAGCGCTCGAGGTTGCGTTACCTTGGCAAAACTGGTTAATTAAACTTGTTTACGAGCACTACTGCGTGACACTGTCATTAAGTTACTGCCATCGCTATCATTGATGATGTGTACAAAATAGTCCTCTACGAAATTCGTGACGTGTGAAACGTTTTATCAAGCTACATTCATGCAAGTTCAATGATTTTCTTTGTTTCTAATTTCTTTCCGGTTTCCGCCAATCACAGAGCTTCTTAACATTGCTTGGCTCGAAGCGACTCGCTGCCTGTTGTGCAGATGCACCTAGTTCCTTCTTCCGGCGTCAGTTGAAGTTGTATCATGCATTTTTTTTATTATTATATATGTCGTTTTACCACCAAAGACGCTACAAAGACGTTTCATCGGTGAATTCGATGTTCCCTAGTTCATCATTTCGGTACCTAAAGCAAATATCATTCCTATCATCGCCGTGTGGCGGCATAGTTGTAGTTTTCAGGTATAGTACATTTTATTTTTGTGCTAGCATGGTGTGTCGTTCAGCTCGCCTGGACCAGGCAGAAAGCCATCACCAGGCGCTGTCTCGCAAGTCAGCTCCTTACACAAACTATCAAGGTTGGAATATTTTCTATCTAGTTTGCAGGTCCAGTTAGGGTTGAGTTTTATTTGTGGTAGCTGGTACCCCTATATGGGGGGTTGTATCATGCAACGCTTAAATGAAAACATGTGATGGTTGTAGAAATGACCTCAATAATCTGGTGAAATATTTAGAATATTGTAAAATCTCGAATAGGGAGTCAAGAAGACAGCTCCTGGTTAATCTCGCTAAACGCTTGAATGAAAAACAAATTTCATGCAATGAAGGTAAGTTCTAACAAGGCATTCACTGATTATTTTCCAATGTGTATTGTTACCACATGGTGTATGATTCAGAGCATGGTGTTTTATTGGTAATGCTCATAGTGTTCTAGCGTGTAAAGTTAGATATTTTTATGTCAACTGTGTAGATTTGCCGAATCCGCGCAAATACTGTCTTCTCTGCGTATTTGTTCATTAACTATTGCTCTCGGTGCCGTCTCCATCTGTTAAAACCAAATTGCAGTAGCTTGTAATCTGTCAATGTTTATGCGTTGCCATGAAATTATTGTGTAGGACATACTGTATGTTAAATTACTAATTGCTTGGTGTTTAAACCATGAAGCAAATTTTATTTCAGGAAGGTTAAAAAAAATGTCATTGAATACCAGTACAATCATTAACATTTTTGTTCCTGTGTGTGCAGGAAAGGATTGTTGATATATGATTTTATTAGAAAATTAATTTGTTTATGCACGCAGAGGGTAATTTCCACGTATGAGATCCGTTGGAGGCGAGACCATCTTTATGCCATGAGTTTTGGGTAGAGTCAAGAGCAGGATATAATTTCAGGATTTTAAGGCAAGAATTATCATGAAAAGAGTTGAAAATAAATTTCAATTAAAATAGCTCTATTTTCCCTTCACTTAACTTGTATTAATAATGGCATATTTGTTTTTAATCAATATATAATGTTCTCAAACTAATTAAATGAGTACTTTTTATTTTTATTTATTCGGTCACTCATTAATTTCATAAACAGCAGAAATCCAAGTTTATATCTTGATTGAATAATTATGATGTGGAAAAGATGTATGGTGGTCTTCTGAACGCTACCGTAAATCCAGAGCTAATAACAGGGCTCATTCACGTATGATCGTATAATTGGTTGATTTGAGTACTTTCAAACTTCTATCCTTTCAAAATTACTGCTTCATTTTCTAAGAAGTGTTGCTGTCACTAGTTTTTTCCCGATTTTCCAGATATAAAGTTCATTTGAGGAGACACTGTATACCAGTGGTATTCATTGCGCGGACTCAATTGACGGCTCTCGAAAAATACATGAATTAATTAATTGGAAGGTCACAACTCTCCAGTTCGGCAAGACGATTTTAAAATAATTTCATCCGCATCCGGTACAATTAACCTTCGCATTTTCGAATCCCTGTTGATTTTAAAAGAGAAACCTACCTTGAACAATACGCAATCAGCCTTCCCTCTGCAATTAGTGTAGTCTCTGTCTCTCTTTTTTTTTAATGTCATTGATTCCACTTATGAATGTATTTTGATGTTGTTATAACTCGGTGTTTTTGAATTTTTTCACATAGGTGAAAATGACCAAAAAATTGGTCGAAACGTTCTTTTTTATAACTGAAATGCTTTTTTTAAAATTTGATTTCAATTAAAGCGATTTTCTTTCCTCTTTTATTCATCATTAAATTTATAAATATATACATAAATTAACACACAACGGGTATTATTAGGTTAGATAGGATTTCGTTGCTCCTCCACAACAGGACCAGCCCAAACCCAACGGAACCTATCACACAAGATGCACAACACATATTGACTAGTGTACACAGCCGGTCAAAAATGATGGGATTCAATACCTTTCTTTATCAAATTTCCGTTTGAATGGAGTTCAGTGCTTAAACTTGTTTTTCTTATGACAGTAATACACGCCTGAAAATACAGAATTTTTGAGTCGCATACAAGTAGTTACAGCCATTCGTGTCGTATCATAAGTACAGAAATACAGCATTACTGAAATCAACTGCGAGCTTGTGTGTGTATTTTATAATACGCAATACTTCGCCGAATTCGGTATCCAGGATACGGACTCGAGTATATAAGGCTCTGGAGCTCCCTACTTTTTTTGAAAGTGATTAATTATAATGCCCTTGTACAGCGAAAATGAGTGCATTAATTTCGAGGTGAACTGAAACCAAGACCACCAGTGCTAAATTACTCCATTCTATTCTTAAGAGCGTGATACGAAATATATACACGACGGTCATTCTTGGCAGTAGATTTCCAAAGAAATTTTTCACAGATGTGCAATGAACAGCGTGCCCCATTTACGCTTGCACAATTTGCGCTCAATTGTGTTTGCAATTGAGACTCAATTTTTTGGAACATTCCAGTTGTGAATGGATGTTAATGAGTAAGAAAAAAAACACTTCAACAAAGGTTACAGACAACTTTTGCTACTTATTCACACGAATAAGTTCTGCATGAACAGGAAATTTTTCAATGGTTCAATTTTTACCGTTACGTAAGAGATCTCACAACCATTGAAAACGTTAATCAGTATTTTATGAGCAGCTTTAACATGAGTCTTCTATACCAATATACCTCTCAGTGACTCTGTTCAAGTTGTGCTTGACACCATTTTCTCTAACGAGAATTCAATTTTTAAGTACAACAAGAAGTTTTAACGCTTAGTAGAAACTGCCCTAATTCTTTTTTCATGCTTAATAGTAAAATTTACAAACAAATTGACGGTCGCGCGATGGGCTCCAGCCTCTCGCCTCTGATTGCTGATAGCATTTTTCTTACTTGAAAAATATCTATCTCGAAAACTGTCCTGTGAATTTAAACCTGTATTTTATCGCAGGTACTGTGATGACACTGTTGTTTTATTTCACTCACAAGACCAGGGTACTTAATTCTTACAAAACGTTAATAAGGTCCACTCGAATATTACATTTACTATGGAATGTCAGCATGATGGTCAAATTGCTTTACTTGATGTCCTCGCAAAAAATTCGAACTCTAAATTTATTCCGTCTGTTTATCGGAAACCAACTTTTACCAACCTAGGAACCCACTATTTTAGCGGTATTCACAGTGGATATAAGAAATTTTACATAACTACGTTACTGCACTGATCATTCTGCTTATCTAGCTCATTTAAAATATTTCACGAAGTTAGTTCTCTTCGCAGGTTCTTTTTCGTATATATATTAAAATCTTTTCTGATAGACAGCATTGTTTAAAACCTTTTCAAACGAGCAATTTTGCCCTTCTGTGATCCTGTCAGCGTCCAAGCAAAGGTTCGTTGTGACATTCATGGGGTACGATAAACAATGAAGTGGAGAGGAAGATTTTAGTGTTGGTTTATAAATCTTTCACCTTACTTGATGTGCAGGTTTGTTATAGGAACAGTTTTAAAATTGGTTCATTTTTTAATGCGAAAGATCGTTTTGGCGAAGACATCGATATTTGGTGCGTGTATTCTTATGTTTATCGTTGCTGCCAGCAGTCATATGTTAGAAGAACTATGCTTTAGCTATTCATTCGTCGCAGCAGCATTCGGGTGTCTCACACAAAACTGGTCGGCCCCTCACCTCTTGTCAATCCGCAATTAGAGTTCATGGTAATAGTTTTTAACACCCATTTAAATTTTTCAATACAATCTGCGAAATTTGCAGTTAGCGTTCATTGTAATTTTTTTATTCCGCCATTCAAATTTCCCAATTTTAAAACAATCTGCAAATTGAAAACCAGTAAGATCTCAGTATTTTGTAACCATTGTTCATTTTCAGAAACACACCGTGTGTGAACAGCGATCAAACTTCTACGAAATTATCTAATGCCACAAGTTTTCAAGATGCATCTGTCAGTTTGGTTAGGTTCACCGAATTAGCTTGTATCTATTTTCATTTTGAAGAAGTTATGTACTTTTTCTCTATTACCATTGTTTATTCCTTCTATCGTTTCAGCTCTGAAGATGATGAAACTATAACGTTACGAAACGTTTGGAATTATATACGTTCATCATTACGTTGGTGCTCATTTTCAAATACTGAGAGAGATTTCATCGAAATTGTCCAACAAATACTATTAAATGGTAAAAAACACACCTAATTGCAAGCTAACAACTGATAAAAGCAACTCTGCTGTGGAGATCCTGCACAGTAACTCGTAATCGTCTTCAAATTGATTGATCGTCGTCTATTTTTATTATTCTTCGCTTGGTTTTCAAAATGATTCTGTTCTAGACTGTATAACTCATGTAGGAATAGAAGAGAAATAGAAATATTGGAGCAATGAACGAACGTTTCTGCAACAGCAGCAGCGTCAGCCACACACGTGTCGGCCATCTGCGCAGGCAGATTCCTAACTCAAAACTATTAGTCAGGACTCCACGTAGTTTTGCCACGAACACAGAGCAAACATAGTTTCTTAGATTTGTAGGAAAAATTGAATTCTGCATAATTTTCCGCGGGACGGTGTTCTTCATGATGACCGAGTAATACCATTTTTTAAAATAGAATTAGGTTACCTAAACAGCATGCCGCTGTGAGACGAGTGTCGCATACGAGTGTTCTTCGGTACTTCAATTCGTTCAGATCGAA
>JACJUY010001935.1:110397-123755 GCA_014220935.1 Platorchestia sp. MABIK
TAGAGATTGGTTCACAGCTTTCATGTTTCAGTAGATCATAATTGAAGTCATCACATATTATTATGTCATTGTATAAGGACCTTTTGAACTGAGAAATAATACGATTTAGTTCATTTAGGAAGGATATAGGACAGGCGATGACATTTTCCGATCACATGAAGTAAATTCATGCCTCCTTATCATTCAAAGGCTCGGTCGCAAGAGAGTATCCTCTTCGTTGGAACTAAAACTTGGAATTCAATCCCTGGGGAGATCCGTGAAAGTAATTCTTACAGAGTATTCAAAATAAATCTTGAATCTCATTTCCTATCAGAATTCTAGTCGTGTAAGATAACCAAGTCAAATCTTGTCTCCTACATGACTGGTCCTGATAATGTAATTTGCCATGGTTAATATCGTTGATCTTCAGTCTGCTCTTAAATCGTTCATAGAATATACTGTTAACATCTAGTTCATACAAATTATTTTGTAAAATGATGCATCGAATATCGAGTTAACTATTTCATTGATCAGCCTAATGCGTAACTAGGTTAAACATTATTGTACACCATAGGTAGGATGCCCTTGAAGTCGCAGGACTTATTCGGGCCATAGGTAGCTAGCTATACTCAAATTTGATCATTGTGCTGGACTTGAGAAACAATCTACCTCTGTATCACTTATGGTAAATAAATTGTTCAAATTGTTTAAAGGTTGGAATTTTTTTCAAGATATGTTATTTTACACATACTGTACGCTACAGAAAAAGTGTTTTTTCTCATTTCATCTTCAATTTCCCACTTCGCGATTTTGGATACTGAATTGCTTCCCATGATTGCTCTCTAAGATCCAACCCATTCAAAGGTTAAGGAAGATTTTCTTCGAAATACTTACAGAGAAAGTTGGGGCTTGAAAGTAACATTCCTCTTCTACTTGCTCTGCGGGCCAATGTTTTAAACGGAGGATGCTTAGATAAAAAGTAGAGAATACTGAATCATTTCTTCAGGCAGGGAATTTCCATGATTACATATAATATTGTTTCACCAGTTTTCTACAACTTCATTGATCTGAATTCAATAGAGTGGGAAGAAAACGCAATTTTCCTTCTAAACTTAGCCAATATTGAAGTCTATAAGGACACTTTTATAGACAAAAACAACCAAATAGTAATAAGTACAGGTAAACTTTCACGTGAAGGAGACTTTCTAAATTCATCGTGATTAATCAAAACTCAGCACTTGGATCACGTCTTATCGCTTAATTGCAGCTAATTATGGTAATGATAACACACTAAACGTTGAAATTCGGCATACTTCAGAAAGCGATATTCCTCTCTGTGCCGCACGAGGGAAGGTGCTGGTCGTTATTTTCATGGACCGAGATTTCTCACAGCTCTGCTTATAACCTCCTAAATAGCCGGGTAATTAAGAGCACGAGCACACACAGTCACAAGAAATGCACGCCAAGTTAAATGCAGTCAAAGAAGCACGATCAAAACACCTGAGTGGCGAGGGGCTCGGCCGTCGCCGCTTCGCTAGGCTAGGATCTCCGACTGCACCATCTCTGGTCGAGCTACCCTCTCCACCTGTCGCTGCCTACACCAGCATTAAGCTCTATTGCGGTTAAGTGTAAGTTTCCTGTTTTCTCTTCACACACATAGACTCCTCAGTTGTACCTACGTTATAGAATTTATATGAATCAATACACTACTATGAACTGACGGATCTACATTTATGAATTTAATTTAATTAAACAAGTTGTTCCGAATGAGATGATTAACCCATAAACTGGCTATTCATCCATCTAACATGCTAGATGGAAAAATTTCCCCATTTCAACAGATTAGGCCGGATTTGTATAAATTCATAATTTTATTTCATGAAGGGATCTGCTAATTAATCTCCAACAGTGAAATTCTAATTCTCAGTAACCAGTTGATTTGCGCACTTGGAAGAACATTTACTTGAAATTTTTCCCTTACTTTGTGACATTCATTCCGTTCGTAGTTTGTTATTAAACATGATGGAAAACTCTTAGGAATAACATTTTAGGAGGTAAATGAATTACAAGACATTGAGGCAACTTATGAGCTCGAATTTCTTTCCTGAATAGCCATCAGCGGTTTTTTAAATATAGTAAGGATCTTATGAATCGCAAGCATTCATCACTCAATATTCATAAATTTTTATGACTCATGACATTTTTAACTCCTAAGAACTCGTACAATTTTTCATTTTGCATGAAGTACTGTTCCTTTGCTCTCCTAGAGTAATAACCATCTGCTATATCGCTTCACTGATGACAGAGTGAAAATCTGCTTCTCCCTCTCAGCATCAGTATCCTCCATAATGGTGCAGTTATGATGAGATATGATGATTGGGACAGAAAATATTTCATGATATTCCGATGCCAATGAAACAAAGGCCTGATGACCTTTTAGATATAGGTACATGGGTGGATCATCATTTCGGGACATGATATTCGCTATGTGGTGGTCAATGTGAAGACTTCATCATAGAGAACGTAGATACAATCATTTGGGTAATCTGAGAGGAAAAAAGGCATTTAAATAACAGACTCTGCTTCTGTACTTCGCATTACTTTCATTCAATGAAGAACATTTGTTCACTATGCAGGCCTCTAGTAAAAATAATTGATGAATGAGAAGGAAGGCATTAATCTACTTCAGACTTTTGAATTACTAATTGATAAATAAAATTTTCTGTTTTAATACATTGATCATCGATCGATTTCCGATATTTGCTTGCTCAACCAGGTCTTAAGACTGCATAGATGCCTGCATGGTGCCATCTATCGCTTGGACAAACTGATATGTCAATGAAGATTAGCTGCATATTAATCGTCTGCGGTCAAATTTGGTGAACAAAATACTAACTACGTTTACTATGAGAAGACACACAAGAAATAGATTTTAGGTTAAAGAACGAAATTTATTGTTAACATCTAGCACTTAACCATGACATGCCTTGAGAAATCGAATTGAGGAGGAAAGAATGTCAAATAGATTGCAAAAGAAGTTATACTGTACAAAATTATAGCCTATTACGTGATCGGTGCCGAAAACTGTTAATTGAATTTTACCGTGGAGCGTGTTTAAAAAATTGGGATATATAGTCTACAACCATTTGCTCGTGCCGTAGCGAAATGATTTCTTTGGTAAACGCATGAGATTTTACAAATAATGCGGACACCTAAAACAAAATTGAATGGAAATATTTAGTATGAACTTTATCAATTTATTCCGTGCTTAACGATTTTGATCTGTCATAGGATCTACTCACTAAACTTTAGAACCTCTAATCAATTTGTGACGCAAAATCTGTTCCATCGCAATCACATGTGCCAATGCAGCTCTTAGTTCCACACTTTTCTCTTCCACATTCGCTGCTGATCAGCGTTTAAGGGAACCATTTCCAAAAACTGGAAACTTTTTTTCTATTGGACGTACGTCTATGAAAATTTGCAGACTACTATATCTTCACATTTGTAACAACTTATCTTCAATAAAATTTTTTCATAAGTGCATAGAAAATTAAGTATTCGTTATAATAAAAAACATTTATATGTATAGTTTTCAAAATAACTCCGAAATTTACAAAGCTAGAGCAATGCGGTTTGTTGCATTTGAAAGTGAAATGTGTGCTCTAAAAAAGGTGTTGATAACTTTTTTTGATTTATTCCATTCCGAATTTATATAAATTTTTTTGAAAGTGGTAGGGTAAAAGTTATAATTATAGGGTAAAAAAGTCTACGGAAAGTTTTACACACAATTTTTGAAAAAAGTGATCAACTTTTTTTTCAGAGCACACATTTCCCTTTCAAATGCAACAAACCGCATTGCTCTAGCTTTGTAAACGTCGGAGTTATTACGAAAAACGTCTTGAAAACTTACTTGTTATATAAACATTATTTTTAAGATCAAAAATGCTTCTTCTCCTACAGTTTTTAGGCTACAGTGATGATTTTGGTATCATTGGATGCGAAAAAACGATTGCTTTCCAAAAAATTGAATGATTTTTCAAAATTCATTTTTTTTTCAAAGTTATGACGTCATAAATTTGAATTTTTTTAAAAAATTGTTTTTTTATAATTCATTCATTTTTTTCAATTAAAATTTAACATTTGAGGAAAAGCATTATTTTTTTTAGAATATAAACGTTATTCTGTATCCAATGACACCAAAATCATTACTGTAGCTCAAAAACTGTCAGAGGAGATGCATTTAGAAAAACCCCCAAAAAATGTCGTTTTCTATGATTTCCCATTTTCTTTTCAAGAAAATCGCATTTTGTCATGAATGATAAATGATTCTAAATTGCATTTCCTATCAGTGTAATAAATTTCATTGCTCTATATTCAATAATAAAGAAAAGGTTCGGAAGGGGGACGCTTACCTTGATGCATATGGATGAAATATAAAAAAATGGAAAAAAAATTTAAATTTGAGGAAAAGAATTTAGTTTTTTGGAATGTCCACGTTATTCTGCATCCAATGATACCAAAATCATTACTGATGCTCAAAAACTGTCAGGGAATAAGCATTTAGAAAACCCCCCAAAAATGTCGTTTTCTATGATTTCCAATTTTCTTTCAAAGAAAATCGCATTTTTTCATAGAGGGTAAATGATTCTAAATTACATTTCCTATGACTGTACCAAATTTTATTGCTCTAGGTTCATAAATGAAAAAAAAGGTCCGGAAGGGGGATCCTCTACCCCTCTCGAGGGGGCGCTAGCTCTGGGATACGTTCCTGATATTTCTACAGACATTCGGATACATATCTCAAACTCTTTTAAAGCAATAAAACAAAAAATCGGGACAATCTAATTTTTGACTGGAAATGCTAGGAAATGGTTCCCTTATTAAATCGAACGACGGTTGTGCATTCTACTCCAGGAATTCAAATACATATTTTTATTGGTCATAGTTTTTTGCTATGATAAAATTACGTTCCTCGCTGCATTAATAACTTTGAACGCTAACGTCAGAAAACAGATTATTAGGTTAAATTTTAGGTTCGCTTTAAGCTCCCTAACCACAACAAAGATGCCCCGAATAAGGGAAAGAATAAGGATCTGTCTAGTATGAAATTACGGGAACCCGAAATCTATGCACGTAAATCCTCACACCCTGCGCTTATAAAAGCAAGATTGAAAGAACTTCATGAAAAACGATATAAGTCAAAGAAGAAAGTAAGAAAGTAAGATATTTCTTTGTAACAAAAGGACAGCCAACCTAACCTTCATCTCGTAACATGAAACTTTCCCCCTGGGAGCGGTAATTCCCATAGCTACAATAGTTGTATCCCCAGGCCCAAGGAAACATTTGGGAACAATTTCTCGATTAGGGGATAGAATAGATTCAAGGGAATACCTTCCACAGGCTAGGGAGGTGCCCATTCCCACGTAGAGCGTAGCGTATAGAGTCGGGACGGATCACGGAGGTCGCTTTGCTGCCTTTCGTGGTTTCTGTGGTGTTTGGGGATCATTAAAAGGTGCGTTTGTTATTTGAAGGTGTGTTTGATAGCGTTTCCCAGTTTTAAGTTAGGTAAACAGGTGAGAGCTCTTTCGACTCTATTTGGAGGTTGTGGAGTCCTGTCAATGTCAACGTAAACTTTATTTCCACTAAAACAACTATTGGTAATTCTTGGTGCTGCTATGTTTCTACCGTATTTAATTTAGAGTGCCCGTGTCTTATTTTTCTGTTTTATGACTTTTCTGATTAATTCTTAAAAGATTTTATGTTCTAAAACTCGAAATTTTATAATCGGCTTCTGCCGTAACTTGAATCATGAATAAGCCCTGCGCATGCACTTTTTAAACGTAAAACGGGACTCTGAAGATAGAGACGGATTGAAAAAATCTCTAGAGATGCTATTCAACTATTCATTTCTTTTTGACCTATTATTATCACTATCATAAATTCATTTAATTATCTTGTCTCTTCATACCTGAGCACTTACCTTGAATAGTGCCTCCGTAAATTTCTCGTTCCTTCTAAAATTGTTTTTTTATCTACCAAGTGTTATAATTTAGAACATTGAAATAAACTTAGATGAGGGGTTAGGGTTATCAAGACTGTACTGTTTCTCAAAATAATTTTTCATCTTGGCTGATCTCTTTTGTTAATCTCGTCTTAAATTCGCCAGCAGTATGGTGGTCATCAGCTGCTTCGTTCCGTGCGGTCGACACTGGGAGGCATCCGCAGTTGATTGTCTTATCTGGTCCTTCGTCTCCTCAAGCTCTCGACTTGATTTTACTCGACATGTGCGTGAAATTGTCCAATAGTCGCACATTGAAATCTGGTAATACTACAGTTGTGATCACAATTTCATACTCGATCTACTGTAACCTAAGAAGCAAACCCTTCCCTACCTGGACATCCTTCCGTGTGTCTCGTGTATGACTTCAATGGCTTCACATTGTGAACCATTAATGCGCCGTAACCTTTGAAGCGACCGTCACACACTCCTGAAAAATGAATCTGTGGCTACCAACGCGTAGCTACCAGCGCATACGTATCTCCAGCTTGCATGTATCAGTTTGCCTTATACGGCTCTGTCTGAATAATTAACGGGTATCAATAACTTCTCCCCTTTGAATAGTAAAATTGTGCTAATTATTCCTCTCCACGAAAACATTAGAACTTAGATGCTGAACATAGATTCTCGAGAGCACAGGTACTGTAGGTGCGCAAGACGTGTACGACATAGTTTCTCAATTCTTTGCCGACCAAAGCTGATTTTCCTCTGATATTCTCAGTGAGGACGCAAGAGTATTGACTGAAGGCTCGTTTTGCCTCTTCAAGACGTGAACTAGTCCTCTTTTAAGAAGAAGTAATGATCACAAATCATTTGAAAATGTCACTGGCTTTCATGGCTCTAACAACAAGTTCATGTCAACTTCACGGCGCAGTCTTCAGCATTTTACTAACATTTGTATTAGAACGTACTGCAGCGGCTTCATGCCGGCTGTAATTTCCTTAATTTTCAATTTCATCCAGCACGTAGCAGTTTGCGACCAGTTATAAATTACGTAACAAGATCATCACATTTCTTATAATTAATTTTATGGAGAGCATTCTTAAGATGGAAATTTTGCTTCTGATATGTAAACGAACGGTTGTCCAATTCTAGCATCGAAGGGGACCAATTTTTTTCTTTGGGCAGTTAGTTGTTAGCTCGTAGTTCACTCCTTTGTGCATTCATACGAGAGTAAGAGAAAAAATTTCTGTGCCCTCGATTGAAAATTTCTCATTCTACTATAGTTTAACAATAAATGTAGTTAATTTTCAAAAATTTCAAGAACAGCAAACTTCGTCTTTATCTCAAAAGTTGTTTTTTAGCAGGGTTCCGAATATTTGATATTCATGCACAGTTAGGCCAATGTCTCCCATGTCTCCCATGTCTCCATTGGTTATGCTCACTTTAGCGTCTAGGTAATTATTATAAAATGGAGACGACTGTATTATTATGGTATATAGTTCAGTAGAATATATTATACTATGACAGACGATCGTGTTATTTAAGTCATTTAATTAAATGGCCTAAATTGCATTTTTGACCAGTATACAAGGAATTCGCCGTTAAACTTTTTATCCAGTAGATCAAGTATATTTTAACTCATCGGTTACATCTTGAAGGTGAGAAACAATCAGAAGTTTCATCAAGATGACAGTAAAAACTATTTTAGTATAATACTTGGTCGTATAGATAGAAAGCTTCTTATGAACATTTTATACGAAGTACAACTGTACCTTACAGTACTTTTCATCAAGACGAATATTTTATTCTGAGAGCGTGAGAGTTTCAGCACTTGGGAAAGGAATTTATGAACGTCACATGTCTTTTTGTTGTTTGTATCGTGGCCAGCTACTATCAGCAAATTCCATTCGTGCGAGATAATGTTCTCAATTATTACCCATTCAGTATTAAATCTGGGAATAAATGAGCGAGGCCTTCAGATCGGACATTTTTGTCTTGTGTATCAACGGCTGCAGTCTCTCATCAGTCCCCGTGCTGATAATTCGCTTCCACGTTCGAATGACGCCTTTTGTTTTTGGCCGTGAATGCTGAGCAGCTGCGTACACGTCGGGGCCAAGAGATAAGTATAATTGATTAGGAGCCTTATATGCATTTCGCTCTTTTGAAACTGCATTTGACAACACGAATATACTGAAAAAAATGTGTCCTGCACAATACAATAATTAAAATTACTGACAAAGTCACAGCTGAATCAGTGATGAAATAATTGATCACTAACATGTAATCTTGGTAATCAAACTTTGATTTTTTATTTTAATAGTGACTGATTATGTACTTCTTCATGTGTGATTACAGTTTCGCTTCAACATTTGAGAATATTAGTAAGATGTCATATCAAAATGGAGATTTCGAACTATACCAAAAATTTTCATTTCGAAACTTAGTTTTCAACACCTGCCATAAGTCATACGAGCAAATTTGTTGCCTTGAAACAACTTAAATAAACTTAGTAAATTTCTTTCACAGGGTAATCTCGTGAATAATGAAAGAAAGCTTCTGTTGTTGAAAAGTAAAGATGTACGCAACGCACATCGGCGTACGTGGGAACAACATCACTTAATGTACTTCTTCATTTTTCAAGATATGTACTTTTTTATTTTTAATATTTGCGTAGAAGTAACGGAGCTCTGTGTGTTTTGTAAACTGGGATCTTACTGACTCATTCTACCTGTTTTGTAATACGCTGCCATTTTCAGCTGTGCAATGCATTTGTCTCTGATGGCAATTCTTGGGTGATTATAATTGTTTGTCAATAACACGCTAAGTTCTTATTTCCTTCAAACAGTAAATGCATACCTGTTGTGTTTGGTATTTTAATTTCTATTTTGATGTGTAGATATTCTAGAAGTTAACATTGTTTCGTTGTATTGATCATGCTTCGTATTTTACAGTACTGATCAAGAAGCTGGTTTCCGAAATGTCTTAATTTTTTTAGTCGATTAGCTCGTTTTCTATGCATTTATTTCGCTTTTAAATTATTAGTGAATGCGATGTTAGCCTAATGACCGATCATTTCAAACGTTCTTCTAAACGTGGCATTACATTTAATCTGTTCACATGGAAATTATGCGAATTCTATAATGAAATGAAAGAAACGTATAAGCAGATTTTTTTAAATCCTTTATTTAAGAAAGAATCATGAAACTTACTCGAAAAATAAGATTAACTTCCGCAAATATAACCGAAGAACAAGAATAGACTATTAATTTCAACTTGACAAATTGTGTAATGGAAAAATATTAGGACCTTTGGAAAAATCTGTTTAATACTTAGTTGCACCCCTCACCTTCATTGACAATTTTAGGTCTTAAACAGTCCGTGTAAGTTTTTACCGAATCCTAGCAAAATTTGACAGGAATCTCAACATCCTCTTTGTTTGCAAACGCTTCCAATTCATTGAGGTTGGTCGGTCGTCTGATGTGGAGCTGACTTGCAGTTTTTTCCGTTAATTTCCATCAGATTTAAATCCGCTGATTGATTAGGCCATGTCAGTAGCATGATATTGGAATTAAAACCATTCTCACATCATCTTGGAGGTGTTATGAGGATCAGTATCGTGTTTAAACTGCCATTCCCATCCAAGATTCGGTGTTTCAGTGTATCAAAGCAAATTATCGTTTAAAATCTCACAATCTGACGATCTTTAGCTTAATTCATAGTTCCATTCAGTATTTCCAAATGGCCATGATGATTATGAACCTATGTATATATTATTAGGGTCATATGTAAGCTATACGTAGAAATTTTATTGCTATTTGTTACTGAAAAGTAATATCAATCTATCCCCATGTCTCTATTTTATCCCATGTACCCATGTCCGTCTGTTGTTGAAGAGAATGCCGAGAGGATAAGCCTAAGATGTTTTTTGTTGTTAATCTTAGACTGCAACTAGATTTTCCTGAAAATTCTGTTAGAAAATTAGACACTAGTTCATTTTTACATTAGGCTGAGTCTTCTATATAGTTATTGTTATTTAAATTATTAATTATTTCTGTTGACTACAATGAACAATTCAGCCGTTAGTTCAATGTAGCAGGACAGAGGTCGTTTGTATCATTACTATTATTTTATCTTTATTTCCTATTTTCCATATATACATCAAAATATATATCAGAAACTTAAAGTCAGGACGATTAGTGTTCTGAGACCAGTTAATACTAAACCTTTAATCAGAAATAGCTCGATATTTCAGTAAATAAATTTATTACACTTTCTAATTGTCTCAAAAGGAGATTTATTGTTACCTCAGTGAGCGTTGCAAAGTTTCTGTTTCCCGAAGTGTAAATAGACAGATGAAAAACAACGCAATCTGTGCATAGGATTCTTTAACGAATTATCTTGCTATCCGTACGATGAAGGTACTCTGAAATTCATTTTGTGTATATTTTTGTTTACATGTTTCTAGATGTGCGTGTTGTGTTATATTTTTATGAATTACTTTTGGCCGACCTTGTCTCGCTACATGACAACCGTTTACGATGGTATTTCAGTCGGTTTTGGTAGAGCGTTTCGTGTGTTCTCTTCTTACGTTTTAACTTTTAGCAAAGGATTTTCTAGACATTCTCTAGAAGCATCTATAAGCTTTCAGTCATCTTGAAATGTCCAAGAGAATATATTTTGTTGATTTCCTTCAATAACATGATCAATACGGCTATTGTATACCTCATGCGGTTTGTTTATTAATGGAGGCCTTTTTTAAGATTTTTTTAAAATCCAATCTGTTGTAATTCATTTCATGTATTATCTTTTTGAAAATAAATGTTTTTTTTATCTTTCTTTCGATCTTCTTTCTGAAATCAATCTGTTTGATATAAAAACTGTCCTAAAAAATTTTGCAGGACCAACAGTAATATTTAGAGATGGCACCCGCCATGGGAAAACTTGCCAATTTCCGATGCACCCAAAAGGTAAGGCTACTGTCTCACTACTCCTCTGTAAGTGGAAGTTCCTCAGAAGGTTTAGTTATTCATAATATGGACTCGATTTGACACACATGGAAAAATAATTTCACTGTTTAGTCAGGGTAATAAACGTTTTCTTTGTTTTGTCTGGAATATTTTTTTGTTGAAAATTTGACTCGACCTGCAACAAATGTTCCTTCTGCTGTTGATCATTAGTTATTACTTTGTTGTAATCTTTTATCAATATGACGCCTTTTCCAGCAATATCATCGATCATTTTCATGTGATTGACCACATTAATTGCAATCCAGACACTCTTTCCAAAAGCCTATTCTTCAACTGGTTTGCTCAAAAATATCGACGATAATCTCAGAACGTTAAAGAACGACATTGTGTTATCAGTGGTAAAATCTTTTAGCTAATTCTGGTCAATGCTTTCAGTATCCATTTGTGTCTTTTTTGACTGATCTGGATCTACTGGTATTGTGAGAGTTTCTTTTATGTTCTGTTTATTAGCATGACTGATTTTATAATCAAAGAAAACCAGAGCAATGAATTCTTCTGAGGGATACCATAAGTGATTCTTGAATTTTTACAACGCAGTTTTTGCTAGTTGTTCATTCTTAATTTGATAATCAGGAGGTTTCGTAAGCAGACAGAAAGCATTAAGAAAAGCTGTGGCAATACTGGGAGTTGAGAACCAATATTTGATGTAAATTAGAGCAGAAACGGAGCAAATGTCAGTCGGACTCTTTTTTTCTTTTGCATTTATTCTACTTGTTTTGGGGCACGAAGATTTTCATTCAATATGGAAATTTTGCCATCCAACGTGTTCTTTGATATGCACCAGGCTGCTCTTATTTTATTCTAGCTCATTGAGTACCTCCTAACGAGATTGCTTTAGTTCCCATAACAATTGATAATAATCAAACGGCTGTTGTTCGTCTATGCATCTTGCTGTAAAAGTAATTATTTCCTTCTTTCTTTCTTTGTGGTTATTTAGTAAATGATCCAATGTAGTTGATCAGTCCTGTTCCAGATTGTTTTGAATCTTTTGAACAGCTGTATGTCTGGACCTGAAGATGGCGGTAAAGAAGGAGACACCACTATTTCTAAAAAGGATTTCAGAAAGATGGTGTCTATATGGAAGCCATAACAAATCTTCCTCTATTTTCTGCTCAATTAGGACACACGCTTATTTTTGCGACTTCTGTTTGATGTCGTTGTATCAAAACACATTTCTTTTACCCGAGCTCTTAATTAATTCCCAGTAGATATTGCTGAATACACTGCATCCGCAGTATCTTTGCCTGTTCCATGGTGTATTTTTGGCACTCTAAGCAGTTGATTTTTTCCATTCGCAGATATTAGAACTGGCAAACGTTCAACTACTTCATTTCCATGGCAAACTTCCAAAGTTTGCCACCCCAGAAAACGATCAAGAGTTTGTCAGTTTCAAAAGTTTTGAGAGATTTTCACCTGAATTTTCCTTTTCTTTCTGCCATGCTCTTCAAATCGTTCAGTAGTTTTTGCTGTACTCCTCGGTCTCTTTTCCTATATTTGCTATCGTGTAGGAATTAAAGCAGCACATCGATCACTGATTTTCGTCACAGCTAATGAAGAGACTAGATTACCATTCAGAACTTTTTTTCTTCCTTCTTGGTGGCCCTTGCTTTGATGTTGAGGGTTGTGCGAGATATCATTTGCTGCATCGCTCAGTGAACTGGTACAGCTGCTGCTGATGCTGCTACTTGATAGAACCTCTGTTTCATTAAGCGAGCTTGATGGACAAATTTGCAATTTTTTTAAGTTCGTCACTTCTTTGCAGCTTCTTTTTGAAGCTTTGCATTTGCATTATTTCCTCCGATTATTTTACCCTTTCCTCTGTAGACGAAGATACTCTTTTTCTTCTCAAATAGTTATTATTTTATTTGCATCAATATGTGCAATGGGAAAAAGTTCAAACAACTTTCCTTGTCAGAAATTTTCTTTTTCAAATTGAACTTTGATTTTTTTCTTTACCCTTTTTAAGCTTTTATCACTCATCATGCAGTTTATTTAATATTTTTACATTACATTTCTGGGTTGTTGGTATTGCTGTGTTCTGCCATACTTCCAGTACATCATTAACTGTAGAAAGCGTCTCATACAGTTTCCTTCGTTACGTCTGTTTTTCAGGAATAAAGCAAGTACTTTAGTTTTTATGGCTACTCTCTCTAATTGGTCAATCAATTAAATGACAGTAATTGTTTTTGTTGTCATGTTTATCTCACATGATGTCAGAATGATTGAATGATATTTACACGAAGCAAGACGCACTATACTTCCCTCTACTACTGCTACTCATGTTATGTACTTAGGTACAAACTGTGAAATTCCACCACCAAAAGAGTGAACGGCGGTTCGTGGACCTT
>JACJUY010001936.1:3856-18742 GCA_014220935.1 Platorchestia sp. MABIK
TGCTCAGCCTGTGTTATTGCTCAGCCTGTGTTATTGCTCAACCTGTGTTATTGCTCAACCTGTGTTATTGCTCAACCTGTGTTATTGCTCAACCTGTGTTATTGCTCAACCTGTGTTATTGCTCAACCTGTGTGATTGCTCAATCTGTGGGTTAATGGGTAGCGTTTGGTAATAATCGAATTTCGAAGTTTTGGTGCCTAAACATAGTTAAAAAGATCAAAATAAGCAAATTTTTTCTATGCATTTTCCGTCGCAAATGAGTTTTTAACGGGTTATAGCAGTAAATTACTGACCCCCAATGCTGGTCTTCGAAGTAGAAAGAAATTCATCGATAGCGTTGTATGGCAACACTGCAATGGACCCTTCCTTCCGACGCGCTCAAATGATCGAGCGCGTTTTTCTCGCGCTTGCAACAATACAATTGCGATTAGTACTATACCACTATAACTCGTAAAACAGTCATTTTCGACGAAGAGTGCATGAAAGAAAACTTGTTTACTTTGATCTTATGAACTATGTTTCGTCACCAAAAATTCGAAAATCAATTATTACCAAACGCTACACATTTACCAATCTGTGTTATTGCCTGACCTGCGAGATTGCCTGACCTGCGAGATTGCCTGACCTGTCATTGCTTCTCAAATGTCAACATGTGCGTTTAAAAAATTGCTAGAAATACGATATGTAATAAAGAAAAGCTTTCATGTTTCCAATAGGTCGATTCTTGGGGAATCTCACGCGTGAGATAAAAAGAACAACCAACGTAAAAATTTACAATTATATTTCTTTTTTATGACAAACGTTTCAGAATGTTTTAATTCCATCTTCAGTGCTGAAAAAAATTACAAACAGTCAAAAAGATAAAAAACCTTCACATGCAGAAAGTTCAAAAAAGCTCGAAAAATAAGCATTCAAAACATCTATAAAACTTAAATCCTACTGATTATTCAACTACTGTAAAAACGATCATTCTCATTAGCTCATTCACCCATCCTTTTACAAGTACATACATTCATACATTTACACATGGGAACCTTACAAACGGACGCGCGCAAACACACTCCACATACATACATACATACACACAGAAATGTGTCGGTAGGTTGACGCAATGTTTAGTTTCACAGCACTCAAGTCTTTATTTAAGTCCGGCTTATGAGTAGATATGAACAAAGATTCTAAAATGCGAAAATCTTGTTCGTTGTTGGTGGTACATAGAGTGGAGTAATATTTTGTTCTGAAAGGATGATTAAATTAAGAGGAGAAAAGTTTTCGTGAACAAATGTGAGAATATGCATTAGGCATCTGTCGAGCCAGCATATCTAAGAAGGACAGCGAACTGTTTTACGAAGGTGCGCTCCTATGCTGTTAAACTTGGATACTTAGGTTCGGTGCTTTTCTAATTTGTCACAGCATTATTTGTCTGCAATGCGGTAATTTTCGAGCATGTGCCTGGGTGTTTCAGCGTGCGCCTGGGTGTTTCAGCGTGCGCCTGGGTGTTTCAGCGTGCGCCTGGGTGTTTCAGCGTGCGCCTGGGTGTTTCAGCGTGCGCCTGGGTGTTTCAGCGTGCGCCTGGGTGTTTCAGCGTGCGCCTGGGTGTATTCAGCGTGTGCCTAGGTCTGGACGAACATTTACCGAGCGGTCATGAACAAGCAGCCTGCCAATAGTAATTAATAACTTGTTCGTTTTGTTTATTTCCTCCAGAGTGGATCTTTAAAAGCATTTACATTTTAATGTGATCAGGCCACCATAGATGCAAGTTTCATAGCTCGTAAGGTTGTGTGCGTTTGTACGATAAAAGGAAAATAAAACTTGAACCATGTGAAATAGTTTCTCATGATGTTGATAGTGTTAGAGTTCATTGGCTGTACAAACGTTCTCTTGTTAAAGTTGAAAAAAATTTTCAAGAGGGGATTCTCCTACACCAGCGTGGTTTTATTACACTAGAAGATATCCTCGCACCATGTTCCTGCTTGGCTAAGCCTGAGTGGCTATTTACGGCTTGTCCAAGACACTCAATTTTCTCTCTGACGTCATTTCTATCCAGCACAAGATCGTCAAGAACCATCAATTACTACCGAAATCTGGCACAGTTCAACAAATAAACAAGCCCAAACTTGGAGAATATTGGACTTTTTAATTCGCGTTTGCTACTACTGAATCCGGAACTTGCGTGGTATCTGTCACCACTTGTTTAGGGGAAAAAGTGAAAAATGTAATTGTTTTATGAATATTTAATTGATGTTCTGGACAGTATGAATGGATTTTTCATGGAAGAAGGTATCCTTGTTTATTTATATTTATTTCTAATGCAATTTATCTACTTTCCATATTTATATAGATAATGATTCTCTGGGACCTTCCTCTTCATTTCTTGGAAGGTCCCAGAGATTCATTTTGGCCTGAAACAAAACCAAAATTAAAAATAACAAGAATTGATAACAATTAAATCAATCAAACTTTACTGAATCTAACCTTAACATCAACAGGAAACCATAAATTAAAAGTGGTGACAGATAACCCACTAGTACCCTGAATTCTCTCTAACGCTGCACTGCTACACCTCACCAGTGCCATTTCTTTCTTGAAACGCTAATAAATCAGAGGAAAATGGGAGGCGAACAAGTACATTACCATTTATTTCCACAATAATTCACACCACATGGGAAATTTTCATACACTCGCGCACAATATTACAGAATTTGTGAGAAAAAAATTTACGGAGCTACTAATTTATCCCAATTTGATTTTACTTTAAACAGCCGCCATCTTCTAACACTAATGTGACGCCATTGATACATTGCCACGTATTATACTGAAGGCCACAAGACGCAGGAGGCATTGGTGCTGACGCGTTGCTTGTGACGTTCAACCCTTTGTAGGCCGATCTTTTCCTGGTCACGGCGGGTGAGGTTTCGGCTCGTGACAAGCTTTGGGCTGCCGTCACACCGAGACCAAATCAATTAGGTTAAAATCCATTCAACCTCCTTGGACCAAATGGTAACGTTTCTTCTTAATGGTCTACAGTGAGCGGTACCACTCAGTCTGTCCCGCGCCACGAAACCGTCATTCTATTTCAGGTTCTCAAATCATGGTATGACTAAGTTGGTCCCAAACCAAGGCTAAAATCCAAACCGTTTCGTGGAGCTGGACAGACCGAGTGGTACCGCTGACAATAGACGATTATGACGAAACATTAACATTTGGTCTCCGTGTGACTGGGGCCCTCATTGAAGATTAACTCAGCCCTTCAAAACTTCTGATCCTTAAATTAAATCTCAATTATTTGAAACCCCTGAAATTATAAATGCACAGTTGATAGTTAGCTGGAACTGAGAAGTGCTGGAAGTTAGGGTGGCTCCCGACTTTTCCTTAGGGACGGCGAATCCTTAAGAAAAGCGTCCAAGGTAAAGTTTCTTGTTAAAAAGTTTGCCTTTCTTCCCTTACTTTCCGAACCTTTGCTTTACTTGACGCGTTTTGAATGGCTTTCTCTAGTTTTTTCTAACACAAATTTATCTAAGCCTTGAGTCGAATAATTGTTGAATTATCGTGTTAAAATCAAAAGGAAATCATTCAACATTTTTACTGTACCAAACCAATCGTTAAAATTCTATACCCTCTCAATCTATAAAATACAATGTTTCGATGAAACTATTTTCATCTCCAGACAGAAAAAATAACTGTCATATTTTTATACAGTCACAATGATAAAAAATATCAATCAATTGTTGAAGAAAAAACAGACCCATTAAAAACACAAAACATAACATTGTAAGACGACTAGATAGGAGTAATTTTTGTACAAGGAATATAGATCACAAGCAGACTGGCTAACATTGCACAGCAGTTACATGTTCATTGTACCAGAGACACAGGTGAAATGGACGGTCGACGAGCGTATATTTCAAACCTTTAGGCTGCAGTCCCGTTGAATAGTTTTAAATCTACGAAATCATTCAAATTTTGGTTGAAGGCCGGCTTAAGCCTGTGATAATGTAATGATTCTATTATTTGGATAAGCTTATTTTAAAAACATGATATAGAATATTTGTGTTTCAATAAAGATCTTCATTCGAGGGCTTACAACCATGATCAATAAGGAAATTATTAAAAATAGAGCCTTGATATTTATGCGTAGTTTATCTTTTTTTTTTGGGACCCTGGATCTGGAAACATTATTCCTTTTACTAAGGATCACTGATTTTACGACTTTTGAAATACACACAAACTTTAATTGCCCTATCTGGATAAATTTATAGGTTAAACAAAGGTTTTGACAATGTTCTTGATGACTCGTTCATCAATTTTATAATTCTTGTGCTTTTGGTTTTCATAAAATATGTTTCTATGACGTTTATTAAGCTGGGGACTGTTGTTAGTACTCCTAATTCGGTTCCAAATGTTAGCAATAGTTTTGTCAATCGGAGAATTAGGGAAATTGTCTTTAGCTAGCAAGCGTTTAACTCTAAGCATCTCAGAATGAAAATCAGTCCAGCTGGAACACACTTTATAAGCTCTGTTCACTACAAATGTAAGATACCCTCTTTGTACATTTGCGGAGCATCGGAATCACAATTTAGTTTCTCCCGCATGAGCAGGCTTGACACACTCTGATCTTTAAATAGTTTCGTGCGAAGCTTCAACCAAGACCTCTAAAAAAGGTAGTTTCCTATCCACGCCCAACTCGAAAGTGAAATTCAACACCGATTTATCTGTCGTCAATTTCTTTAACATCTCCAACTTCAGTACATTTTCTACTTCAACGAAAATATCATCTACGTGTGTACAGTACAGTATCGGCTTAGCAGGCACAGAGTTAATTACCAGATTTTTACGTAGGTCAAATAGAAACTGGTCAACGTATGTCCGAAGGAGGAACCCATTGCCACGCCATCTATTTGACGGAACAAGCTACCATCGATATGTTTAAAAGGAGCTTCAGTTGTGCAGATTGTATGAAGCTCCTTCAATATATGACGTGGAAACGGATTAGGTGGAGAACGGTCTTCACTATTGTACACGCAATCTTGAATTATCTCAATAGTTCCGTAGACAGGTACATTTGTGAACAATGACTCTACATCCAATGAGGCTAATATACTGCTCGGGCTTTTACAACCTAGCAATGCAATAAATTCGTCTGTTGATCGTAGCATTTATTTCAGGGGAATATAAGGTGAAATAATTTTATTCAAGGCCTTGGCAACGGGATACGTAATAGTTACGGCAGGAATATGAGAGACTATATGTTACATGTATGATCATTCTGATTCCTATGAATTTTGCCATTATTGTAAATGCACCCAGGTTCATAGTCCCCTTTGAGTTTTTTAAGCTATAGTCGTTTAGTTTTTTCTTCAGCTTCTCCGTTGGATCTCGTTGCAAACGCTAAAACTTGAAATTACCTACAAGAACTTAATCTAATTTTTGTTTATAATCGTCGGGCTTTTATAGTACATTCCTATTACATTTATCAGCTTTCTGAATAACTATCTATTTATTCAAAGGCAAATCACAAATGGTCTGGCGTTGAAGTATAGTCATACCCTTGTTTGTACAAGTGCTTCTTTTGTGGGAAAAAATCCCCCCAGGGTGTACTTGAGGTGAACTTTTTTAGATTAGACTATTATTGCCTATGTGCCTGTTTCCTCTTAGAGGTTTTAGCCTGTTTCAGGACTACTTGCTCGCTGCCATCGACTGGAACGGACGCTTCCTTGCCTCTGGTCGTACTACTTTGTTTTGTCGGACCATTTCTATGGACAGGCGGTCGGACGTAGCGCTAGCGGTTGGTCGGAGCCACTCGTCATCTCACCGTGCGGTCCTTCGCTGGGGGCTTTGATTGTGGAGTCGCTGGAGTTCGTTTCTTTGTTTATAATGCCATAATTCATTAATGTATCTATAAGTTCGGTAATTAGGGTGTTTGGTTATTAAATAGGTTTTGTACGTTACTTGAGCTCGTCTCACTATTCGTACTCCCAGCTGGCTTTTTTAAGAGTGTTGTTAGCACTTGGTTTCGCTGGGGAACGACTTGACTGTCCTCAACCTTGGGACACTTGATCTTGATTATTGAATTACTTGACTCTACTTGACATCTTGACTTATTTATATCGTCATCCACCACTTTGTTCTGCAAGTTTACACACTGAGGGCACCAATTCCTTAGGTGGGTATAGAGTAATTTACGTCAACTTAGTGAGAACTGAGCATAATTGCACTTCTATAATTGACCTTTGGACTGCTGGCTCGTCAACTTTCAATATACTTATCTTTCCTTTCTCCTTCCACATAGTGTACATTTGGAGGACTGTCTCTGCCAGCCGACTGGGTCAACGGATTCAAGGGGCTCTTGTTAAAAGGTACTAATATCTGATTTTTGAATTTTTCTTATCTGAACATTATTTGAATTTATCCTCACTACCATCTTTTCTTACTCTAATACTTTTTCCAGTTTCTAGCGATCGACGAGTGGTTCTTGACCGGTACCTCCTTTTGACCGGCTGAGTGAGCGAGGGTGCCAGCTGTGTTCTAATCAGCTAGACGCTGACCGTCCGTTGCGGACCTGGAGAGGGGCTCACAAGTGCTACGGGGGCTGGCGGGCGTTAGAGCTGCAATGGTTTAACAAGGCCGTTGGCAAGCGACCCGTTTCTCAAAATTCCCCATATTAGGTTTTAACCAGACGATGTAGTCGACCCGAGGTGCTAGGAGGCCCACCGTGTACCTCCGGCATACCGTCACAGTGCATTGACCTAAAATTAAACTGTGTGACGTCCTAAAACTATTTAATAAAAAGAACCTTGATATAAGCTGTAATTTAATTATTACTGAATTGAGTTGACATTTGTGTTGCCTAATTCAGATGCCAAGATCGCGATATTTCGACTTGATCATTGTAACACTGTTTTTTTTTTTAACGCGAAACAGAAGAGCGTTTGCTTTCTTCAATAAAGCTAATTGCACAACCCTTCGATGATTATACCTGATCCATTCGTGGCGACTAAATTCTAGTGTAACCCTCGGTTATCGCCATACTATTCTGGGTACTCTCAGTTGTTAATGGAGCGTCGAGGTTAGGTGCAACAGAAAAAAGTCCTTCACGATTTGGGTTGAAGATCCTTTGATTGACTAATTCTAACTGGAGCTTTTCTTAATTGTATCAAATCTACTTTTAGCATGATAATTCCACCCTAAATTCAAGACTTATTTTATGTTCATGCAGGAGAACATCCCAGTGACAACACGGGGATCTTCGGCCCAATTGGCAATTTTTTTGTTGATAAAATATCGTTAGGTGATGGGCTACTGTGTCCAAAAATTTTGTGGGGCTACGAGCACCAGAACTCCCCCGGCCTGAGACCCCACCCCTAAGAGGGGTGTAAGGGCACTAAGTCATGAATTTTTGACCTCGTAAAAAAAAAGAAAAATCTGACTTCGTTAGTTTGTTAGTTCCAAGAACTCCAAAACTGTCTTTGATTTTGTTGTAGCGTGAAAACGCATTGACATGTATTAATTTGAAATGTCAGATAAAATGACAAAAAACAATATTTCCCATTTTCTGAAAAACTAAGACCAAAATCGAAACAATGAATAGAATAAAATGTGTTTTATGTAAAATTACATGTTATGGCTTATTTCAGAAGAATCGGTGTACAAATATAAAATTACCGTCCTTCAAAAAATGAAAAATATATAATTTTATATATAATTTTTAATTCAGTGTAAATATGAAATAATGCATGGATATAATTTAAAATTGATACAACATTGTTATAGCATTCAAGTGTGCAAAAATTGTCCATTACACCTCATTAAGAAATTTCTTTTTTGTGACCTCTTCCAAAAAAACTCATTTTAGACATTCAAAAGAATAGAAGTCAATGAGTTTTCATTCTAGGAACAAAAGGTTTTGAAATTCTTGAAATATTTCTAACAAACTAGAAATCCTTATTTTCTAATTTGAACATTAAATATTTTTTTCACGGTTCAAAAAAAAAATTGAGATATTTTAGTTAGTTATCGTAAATCGCATATCAAAAGAAAACGAAAAGGACAAACAGAAATTTGGATTTGTCGGTTTGTCTGAAATGTTACAAGGATTTCAAAACTGTTTTTACATTCGTTCTAGCATAAAAACTCATTGACTTCTATTTTTTAAATATTCCTAACATTGAACTAAAAAACTAACATTTCAATTTTTCCTAAAAAATTAAGGTTCGAATCGAAAAAGTTACAGGATTAAAATTCATTTTTTTTAAAGTTACTTATACAGGCCAAATTTCAGAACAATCGGATCGAAAATTAAAAATCGCTTGTAAGTCCCCCAATTACCATTCAGTTAAATTAAAAAAGTATTACATTAATCTGGTAAAATAAAATTCCCATTAAGTCGGTTAAGCTTACGAAAAACAGACGCCAGGCTGCTTTCATGTTTCCGAGTTCTTAAAACTCGTAGTGCTTCTTCAAATTCTGGTAGAACTTCTTCACGTGATGCCGATCGAGAATTCTGATGTTCTTGACGTAGTACCATATTAGTAGTGCCGAAACACGTGAAGAACTTGAAACATGTAGAATTGAAAGTTAGAAAAGATGTTATGGTTGGTTTTTGAATATTTTCCATGCAACTGACTTCACCTATAGGATGAAAACAGAACTATTTTTGTAGGAAATGACCAGGAGTATTTATGACGAAAACGGAATTGAGTTCACTTTTAAAACGTAAAATCGGTTTAGGTCAGATAGATTTATTGAGGTTTAGGTGTAGGCGATTGAGGTTTAGGCCAGATAGATTTATTAAACAGTCGAAAACATAAATTTTATTGATAAAGATTGAAGTTTAGCCTATTGCACAATCTCAAAATAAATAAACAAAGCAAGGACAGTAACTCTCAAGTTACCTATTATATTTTAATCAAATAAGAGAAATAAAAAACGGAACGTTTCGACCTCTAAGGTCATCTGCAGCATCTGAAAATTTGTTTAATAACATAAGTCCATTTGAAAATTAAAAAGCTCTTTGCAATGGATAGGAGGATTGAGTCTCGTTTAAAACTGGCTTGTCTTTCATGATCAAAATGCGATTCTAGAATACGGAGATCTGTTTTACTAGATGCGGTAGCAACAATATTAAGATCGCTTAAGTGAATGGGGAGATCGAACTTCTCTGCGTGAAAGTGGCCATCAGAGTGAGGAGTTTTCAGAGGCAAGTTCGTTCGATAGCTCCGTCTGGTATGCTCTGCTAAACGAACACGAAGGCATCTCGTAGATTGCCCGGCGTATTCAGACGCACTTGGTGAGCAACGGTACTTGTAAACAGTAGAAAAGAGCATAGCCTTGGGAAGCGTATCTTTATTGGTGAAAATTGACTGTACTCTGCATTTATTCAGTGACACTGCTCTGAAATCAGTGTTCATAAAATGTTTCGATAATACTGAAATGACCTTCATTTTTTCCGATTGGTTGCCGAAAAAAGGCAAAACAAAATAAAATTGCTTTTTAGGAGCAGTAATCAATGGAGTCCTCGTATAAAATTGACCATCGTGAATTGACCATTGTGTTCAACTTTTGCTGCATTTTATAATGAAATAGAAGTTTTGACGAAATATTTTTGTAATAACGGCTTTCCGTCCAGGTTTATCGAACATTCAATTAGGTTTCTCTATGGTCAATTCTATAACTGGACTCCATTGATTACTGCCCCTAAAAAGCAATTTTACTTTGTTTTACCTTTTTTCGGCAACCAATCGGAAAAATTGAAGGTCATTTCAGTATTATCGAAACATTTTATGAACATTGATTTCAGAGCAGTGTCACTGAATAAATGCAGGGTACAGTCAATTTTCAACTATAAAGATACGCTCCCCAAGGCTATGCTCTCTTCTTCCGTTTAGTATTATGTACTCTTCCAAAAATTTGTTTCGAACATTCAAATGTTACTGTCCGTGAGTCAATTTACTCTATCCACTCGCGACTATCTCTAGAGTCCGTGACAGTGAGTCACCGCGCATTACACCGGCAGTTAGTGACTTTGTAAGGTCGCTGAAGGCTCTGTTGTGCTATTTTTACCTTCACGATTATGTTTCAATAATTTAATGCTTTGGCGCATGGCAAGGAACTAAAGAAACACGCGTCACGGAATTTAGTTCATTCGTTCCCAGTGCCAGAGCAACACACACTAGTATACATGAACAAGCGTGTGAGGCAGCGCCGACTCATACTAATGCGTACGAGAACAATAGTTTCAAATTATTGACTGAATAATCTGGAAACAGAAAAAAGAAGACATACATTTGACTACATATGAAGGACGTACGAAAGCTAAATATTCACAACTTATGAAAACAATAAACAATGCTCATTTTCAGCAGGAATCTTTACTATTCAACAATGCAAAGAAGTAAGATCGCAAGATGTGGCTACCCTTCGGGTAGACTCTACACCAGTGATTCCCAAAGTGGGCGGAAACGCCCCTTGTGGGCGTTACCAAGGCACAGGGGGGCGTTGAGTACCTCTGTCTTTTGAAGGGGGCGTTAAATGCACATAAGGGGGCGTTGTAGCTCTGTTGCGTCAGTTGTTCAAATATCATTGTCAATTTATTTTACATTTAAAAATTAACTGATCGATGCAATGCCCATGCAGCTGTACACCTTAAGCCCCGTACACATTTCCAACTTGTTGCGCATCATGCCTCATGGACGAGTTGCCGAGCGCTCTCTTACCTCTGGGCAACATACTGTAACTCTGAATTTCTAATCGGTGGTCAGTTAGTAACTGTAAATTGTTGAGTGCGAACGTGCGCTTCTGTGCCACCTAGCGAGCCAGTGATTCATGCTTTGTGAACTGTATCTTCCTAACCGTTTGCTTCAATATTTGATTTATATCTAATTACGTTATTGTTGTAATAAGTACTATAGATTGTATTGTTGTAGGTGCATTTTCTTGACAAAAAGTAAACTTGGTTGTTTGTTATTTTTTTAAAACTTCAGTGGAAAGATGTCTAAATCTAGCGAAAGCTCTCCCAAACGCAAAGCTCCGACACTTGAACTGAAACAAAAAAATAACGCAGCGTCTGAGGCAGAGTACAATCTGTTCTCGTTGACCGGTTTGCATGAATAAACGTTGTACAGTTCCTATTTTTAAGTGAACTAGTTGAGTTTGTTGCAGTCATATTATTTAATTGTTTTCATTAGACATTGTTGTACTATTTTTATTTTTCAAGATTTCACAATCAAGAATATTGTTTCATAATAAAACGAACGCATGTTTGTTGGTGTTGATGGATTTTATGTTCACTTTTAATGTTTATTTGTTTTCAGAGCGTTAAACCACCCTTAATCATGGCTCGTAATGAATCAAAAAGAAAGTGCAGACAATATAGTGTTGAACATTTGGTCAATATTGATTTTAGGCCTTTCAGGGAAATTAAAAATTCCGTTCCAAAGAATCACTAAAGGAACACATTTAAAAACGTTTTACACGAATAACATTCTGCTCGCTGATGCGTTATTTTCGAGTTATTCAACTTTGTAGTTATAAGAACGTCGTATATAAAAGTGAAGGAACGGACACGTGAATATGCTGTAATACGGTATTAACGTAACGATGGGTGAGGTTAAGGTAGGTTATGGCAGGTTAGTTGAATGAACTAATATAAAATAACATAAATCAACCTAAAATAGCTTACCTCAACTTACCCAAACCGTCTCTGTTCGTTTACCCCCAAAAAGTGGGCGTGTCGCGCCAGAAAAGGGGGCGTCACCCAACAATGCGTCGACTAAGCAACCGACCATATTATGTTATTCCTATCTGAACGTAATTATCGTTATATCTCGAAAATAACGCATCAGCGAGCAGAATGTCATTCATGTAAAACGTTTTCAAACGTGTTCCTTTAGTGATTCTTTGGAACGGAATTTTTAATTTCCGTGAAAGGCCTAAAATCAATATTGACCGAACATTTGAAGTTCGGTTTCATTAGTGTTCCTAATAATGAGAAATTACCAATGTGTCTTCTCTGTGAGAAAGTGTTCTCTAATGAGTCTATGAAACCATCCAGACTTTCTGTTCACTTGAAGAAGATTCATCCTGATAAAATGAACCAAAGTTTGCTTTATTTCCAGACATTAGGTGACAAATTTCGCAACAGAAGTTCTATTGCTCCCCTCATGACAAAGCAATCACAGAAAAATAACGACGGACTCGTTTGTTCATACAATAATTCAAAAATGATTGCTCGATTAGGAAAACCGCAGACAATTGGCGAGCAGCTCCTTTTGCCCGTAATGGAAGAAGTCCGACAAACAGCGGTGCACCATGCTTCACCACGGGCAGTTACAAAATCGATTCCCCTTAGAAATAATTCAGTTCAAAGAAGAGTTGATGAAATGCCTAAAGATATTGAAAACATTTTATGCAACATACTGAAAAGACAACAATTTGGCTTACAGTTGAACGAGTCTACGGTACCAAACAATGAAGCACTACTTCTGGGATATGTTCGGTTCATTGAAGACAGTGAAGTAGTGCAAGAATTGCTGTTGGCAAAAGAACTTGAAACAGAAACTCAGGGTGAGTATTTTTGCAGCAGTTGAGCTGCTCTTTAATGAAAAAGGCATCCCTATGGAAAATATCATTGCTTGTGTACAGACGGAGCTCCCGCATTAACGGGGAAATACAAAGGGTTTATTTCTTATTTGAAGAAAGCTGTACCTGGTGTATTTATGATTCATTGTGTAATTTACCGACAGCATTTGGTTGCAAAGAACTTAAGCAGCGATCGTCTTTCTAAATCTCTAGACGCTGTTATCAAAGCCGTAAATAGAACAAAATGTCAACCACTCAATTCTTCAATATTCAAGCAACTCTGCCATGAAAATGGAGAAGAATTTGATCGGCTTCTGTTACACACAGAAGTAAGGTGGTTTTGCAAAGGAAATTGTTTAAACGATTTTTTCTCTTTTCAACACCGTCGTGGAATTTCTACAGGAGAATAAATATTGCGCCTTAAGTGATGATCTCAAAGTTTCCAAAAGTGACATCGCCTACTTGACAGGCTTATTTGACACATTTAACGATTTAAATCTGTAACAACAGGGTAGTGATGTAAATCTTATCAAAGCAAAATCGAAGATTTGGAGTTTCATTGACAAGCTCACTCTTTTTAGGAATAACATCGGCCGCAGAAATTTTTCTTAATTTCCAAGTCTTGGCGATTTAGAAAATAAAGAGTTTGGCACATGTATACAGGATGATGACATCCTGATTTATAGTAACCATTTGAATTCTTTGCATGAAGATTTGAATCGCAGATACCAAGATTTGATCAATATGGAAGTACTAAACTGACTGCTAAATCCATTTAGATGCTTGGAAAGTGACAACAATTCAGCAATACTAGAAGAGCTATTAGCTGTAAAAAACGACATCGAATTAAAACCTCTTTTTAGAAAATTGTACCATGAATTCTGGTTACAAGGAAAAATTCCTGAAAAGTATCCGAAGTTGTGAGAAATGGTAAAACTTTATTTCCTCGCTTTTTCTTCTTCATACGGGGCAGAACGTGGATTTAGTGCAGTTAGGCAGCTTCTTGGTAAACAAAGAAATCGACTCCAGATAGCACAAAGGGGAGATTTAAGACTACTTCTCGGTAGCATTGAACCAAGATTAGACGAATTGGTCAAAAAACACCAAACTCATTCATCTCATTAAAAAGATAAAAGGTAAGTCTTAATTATTATTAATTATCTTGACTTTAAAATATTGTGTTTCATATAATGAATTGTAAGTAGGCTAAATTTAATATGAAGGGGGCGTTGTTGAAAAATGTCTTGTCCAAAGGGGCGTTACTCCAAAAAAGTTTGGGAAACGCTGTTCTACACGAATGCTTTGAGGGCACGTAAGGCTTGACCTAAACTTATTCTTAGTTTGTTACAACAGACAGAATGGCAGAGCTCGGCAACACCGGCCCCTAAATTTGCATATTATGCAAAGCTTAAATCAAATTTACCTTCTAAATACTTAAATTTTTGGAACATTCTACAGTAGTTCCTGCGCCGTTTGCAAAGGGATCAATTTATTTATAGGGCGCTTCAATACGCTAGTACCTAACTTATACAATGGATTCTTAAAATTTGAAATTCGGACTTTGGCAACGTGGACAAGACCGTGTTTATTTTTGAATACATTGATGATTTGGTCAAGAGGCCAGAGATTGCGGGACGTATTTTGGTCTAAAATTAAAACAAATCCCCGATGCAGTGGGATTTTCTTTTCGTAGTCCATTTATGCCTTTCGTGAAGAAGAGTCGGGTACCGGGACTTCCATCTTGTCCAGAATAGATTTGCCAGATACTGAACTTGTTTCCACCTGCGCTTGGCATGAATTTCGCTCTTGTCAAAAAAGCCCGGAGGAAATGTCACACCCGAGTTGAATAGAAGCAAATCGCTGGGAGTCAGGACCTTACTATCCTCGCTGTCACTGGTAACAACAGTGAGTGGCCTATTATTCTGGATAGCCTCCACCTCGCACATTAGCGTGCACAATTCTTCGTTATTCAATTTCACTGGCTGCTCATTCATTAATGCAGACAAGACTTTCCTAATCGAGCGAATTATTCTTTCCCAAGTTCCGCCGAAGAAGAAGAAGAATTTTATGGAAAATTTTCCACCAGGGTCACCAGCAAAATGCAACTGCGGACCCTCCCAATAAGCATTGGGAAAGTAGGGGAGATGGTCTTCGATAGCGGAGCACACGGTCGGCTTAAAACAAACCAGCAAAGTTACAACGCAGCAGGAGTGATATGTTCTGATGGATGTTTGAAAAGTTGTTCGAGTATCACCAGTAGTGATAGCAGCACAGGCTTACTAGTGCTTCAGTAACCCGGACTATATCGCC
>JACJUY010001936.1:19230-32811 GCA_014220935.1 Platorchestia sp. MABIK
TAGTATGGCAATTTTCGTACGCAATATTTGTAGAACCTTAACTCTTGTTTACAATGTTAGCCATGTTCATTGACGCAATCGTTCAACGATTGTCACGGGAAATCTAATTTTCCGAAGTGGGTTTCTGTCTTCGAATCACCATTTGCACTGAAAATGGATCCTTCAACTGAACAAGCTAAGTTTTGCATCGAAACTGTTTTCCCGAAAGGTACATAGGAATGTCTGAAGATAGGAAAAAGTGACCATTCATTTTGAGTGCATGTTTACGGTTCAAAACAAAGAAAAGAGGTGAAGCTAACAATTTACCTTTCAACTCTGTGTTGGAAGAAGAGGAGGTTTTCATCTGTCGGAACTCGAAACAAGGCATTAATAGAGTTCGTTGCTGAGCTGCTCGGTCTGAATGAAGTAACCTATATTGCATCTAGATGATACTAACGATGAATACCTCGACTTTTGATAACGTACATTTCATTGCATCGATCAGATGTCATGATGGGAAAATTTTCTTATATCAAATAACAAAATATAGTAATAGGCCCATGAACACTTTTTACACGTTAGTTTTGGGACACAATACGTTTTCATCTATTTAATCTTGTTACCGAACAAAAGTAAATATCTAAATATTCTCTCATTTGCTCATGCGTGTTAAATAAACGCACTTCATAATATGTCTTACATAACGTGATTTATAACGCACCTCGTCCTCCCTTCCTAATTTCTGAAAAAATGTGAGATGGTTACACCCTACTTGAATGTAAAGCTCCTAAACCTAGAGGTACGAAAGTGCAAATCAAAATTGCAGGAAAAGATTTTCGTCTCCCAACAAAGCCATTCGCAAGGCTTCACGAACAAGTCGTAGACACTTAGATAGGATAACCGCGATCCAGCCCCCCAGACAACTCACGGATGAACGCGGCATTGGTCCGGATTAAACCAACTGCCTTGAGGGAAGAGGGGACGATGTTAACAGAAAGGGAACTGACCAGAACTCTCACTAAGTTTCTTTTTTTCCGGATAAATACTAATGTTTTGCTTCTTGCAAATCCTAATTATGAATAAAAGAGCAAAGAAAGTAGCTTTTAAATTTAACATTCTTATTAAGACTGTCTAATAGTAAAAGAAGAACGTTTCGACCCGGTAGGTCATTCTCAACTTCTGTCGGTAGAAAATCCTAAAATCTAGCAAAATTCAAAGTAAAGTGTTAGACGATGAAAAGAGAAAAAAAATATCATCATACTAAAAACACACATATACAACCTAAACTAGCTGAAGGGGGAAAGTGGACTGAGTATCATTCAAAACTGGTTTTGTCGTTAAAATATACAGGGATTCTAAAATACGAAGATTTATAACACCAGATGTAGATGCAATTACAATGAAATCGTTTAAGCGCACTGGAAGATCGCATTTCTCTGCATGAGAACGGATGGCAGAATGGAACGGAAAGAATGTTTCTTTTCTTGTTCTTTCTGCTTGAAATATTTATCTTTGAAGTCTGAGATGCTGTTTTAAATGTTCAAACTCTAGCGTATATTTTCAACGATAATTTTACCGCACATTCTGTTCGGAGCTTTCTTTGCTTATTGGGATAGTAAAAAATGAGTCATGGTTTCCGCTCTCGCTAAAAAAATAAATTTTTCATTGTTAAATGGGAAGTCGTATGAAGTTAATTAATCTATCTATTCAAATTTGTTCCTGAAATAATTGAGTGTAAAATATTGTTCCTTTCAATTGTGGCACTCTAGCTTCATCATTTGCGTGATTTCGATGAATTATACTAATCACATCTCTGTGACTCAATGCATAATTTTATCATCTAAAAAATAAGAAAACTGTAAAATGCTCTTAAAATCTTTATATAAAGGCTGTTATTAGTTTAAAAAATTTATCGTTGATTAAAAAAATGTGGCCTTTCAATATATCATTTAACGAACGTTTTGCTGGATCAACAGTCAGCAAGTAAGAAGGTTGCAAGCTATTATAGTTGGCGAATATGAATTTTCTATACAGAATGGTTCATTACCGTTTGTGTAAGTAAAGTGGGAAATTTGTGTTTAGGATTTGTTTTTGATTTGTTTTCAGACGAATTCTTCAATGCACTTGTGGGTCATCTGCATTGAACACACGTTTTCTGTCAGTGTGTAAACATATAGAAAGAAGCTAATTTTTACCATTTATTTGGCGCACTGTTTCATGAATTAAAACTGCCACCCAACTTGAAACCTATTATAATGTTTGCAATTACTCCATCTTCAATTCATGTGTCATTATACAACCGTTGTTGACCCAAATCTTGATTATGAAAACGTTAAACAGGCACCTAGTTTCTTCTCAAACTCGTCCAATAAATTGTGTTTTTTTTAAATTTGGAGAATGCGAAAGCAATTTCATGAGATTATAAGCTCGCTTCTGCTCCCTGTGCTATTGCTTAACCGATGCGAGCGTGATAAATGTGGTAATTTCTACACTCACGTTTCATGACTTTTAGATGTGAAAAAATCCCTCGGCGGCTAAACTTGGTTGTCATGGACCTGCAGATAATCAGTTCAAATTTTGCCATCACAGGAGCTCACAGGCTCCTTCCCCGCTTATTTAAAGTATACCAAGATCATGAGACTTCCTCCCTGCCGAAGTAGGTGGTTTAACTTCGAAATGATTCATCACATTTTTCCAATTCGACATTCATTTCCGTTTTTATTTCACTTCTTTTGAAAACTTGAACCTAAACTATGCAGTTTATGTTTGGACATGATTAGCTTAAAATTTACCTCATTGTAGTAACAATATTCTACGAATTAAAAAGATCCTTTTCTGACTCTCACCAGCGAAGTGCATTGCCGGTACTCTCACTATATAGAGTCGGAAATAAATGTGCCCTAGCGACTCGAAAATTTCAGGCGTGCGCTAGGTAAATTATTGTAATTTATGTTGCCATTCTCGTATTGCGATGATTATCAAATCCGAAATATTTCTTATGTCTCACATTAGGTCAATTTGGTCAATCATCAGCGCAGACACCCAGTCTCGCAACTCTGTCGGCACTATGAATGAGAAAGCACACACATAGGTAACGTCTTCCTCAAAAGAGAAAGTATCATACTTCTACATTAAAAAAATTCAGGAATTTGATGTCCAATGTTTTGGTTACTGGAAAATCATGCTCATGATAAACTTCCATATTTCAGGATTACGTTCGAATACTTTCACTCGAAAATTTTATTTCGCATTTCCTAGAATGGTCTGATATTTTTTATTTAGATTTTTATTTATTAATTTTCTTCTTTTGCCTCCATGGGATATTTCCCAAACCGGAGGAAAAATGTGGTTTCCAAAATCTGACTTCCACGGAAAAAAGCTAGTTTCTCAGTACAAGCGCTGTTAAAAATTTCTACACTTCATTAATCCATCACGAATGAAATGAAATACTCATACAAATCCCCATACATTGTTGAACGAATGATGCATGACGATTGTTGGTACAGCACAAATCTATTCCAACAAAATCACGTGCGAAACGTGATAAATATTGATTGGGATACTAAGAAGCTGAAATCTATCCATTATTTGCTCTATATTTAGCACCCGCTATGGTGGCCCCACTGAAGAAAGGCACAGCTTGAGCTGCGGCGGAGAAGAGCGGCTGGGCAAGCCTGTCAGCTGTGAATAATGCAAGAGGAAGTCAGGTGTTTTTGGGAGCCTGCGCAGCACCGGGTTAATGATGCCTCTCATTGCAGGGCCCTCGTTACCTTGAGATATGGAGAGCGTTGCAGCCCTCGCTGTGCATGTAGACCCGCCACTGTGCATTACCCTTACTAACGATGCGACCAACAATGGCCTTTGAAGTTGGAACAAGTCAACGTGAGTGGGCGTGCTCAACTAAATAACTATATTGAAGGCAAGCACGATCGCACCCCAGATATAGAAGGTGTAGAGATCTTAGAATAAATTCCTGAAAAAGTTACGTAAGGTTGCTTATATTGTTCATGCGCCCATCTAGTGGGATGAATGAGCGAAATATGATGATTGTCATGGTATTTTAACCAAACTTTCCGAGATGAGTGAGCTATTATTATTAAGAAATGTTGTGTCAAAACAAAGCGACTTTAAAAGTGCAATAAAACTCCAAAATGTTTATCTAAATGTTATTGCTTCACAATTTTTTTTACCATGATCGTTCTGATTCATCCCATTATCGAAAATTTGTAGTATGCCATAATGTTCATGAAAGTATATGCGCTGATGTCTTTCCTATTATAGTAATTCAACATTCTTTTCAAGTTTCCTTTGTCATAGAGGGAAAAAAGTTTCAAATAAAGAAGTAATTTATCATAACAAGCACTCTAGATTCAAAGTCTAATAACTCGAAGTTTCGACTTATTTTATGCATTAATTTTTAATATCATAGTTTCTCCAATGTCACCGTGGTTGTTTTAAATTAACCACCAAACAACTGAAAGAAAAAAATCTCTAATCATGGGAATAAATAATGGAAGCTTTTCAGAGATATATGGCACTCATTGAAAATAGAAAGAACGCGAAATGATATAAATTTATATCCGTAGTATTTCTTAAAGATTTTTTTTTTAATCCTGCTTGAACAGTGGAATTTCAAAGATTGAAGTCGCAGTGAAGCTCCAGCGTTTAAGCAGGACTGGGTTGCACAGTAGGGACACAACAAAGCCATATTCTGAAAGTTACTTGGGAACAAAACGTGAGAGCCGAAACTAATTTCACGAGATTGTGTCGTTTGATATTTTTACGGCTTTGAAACTTAACATTTTTGAAGTGATGTTTCTTTGAACATCGGTCATTTATGGAGAAGAGATCAGTTAACAAAGGCAATTGAAGTATCGTTCTGTTTCTTGGCTCATTTTCTTTCATCAGTTTTTAATTTTCATGGTTCCAACCAAAAATAAGTAGTCAGAAGCAATGATAGATTAATTCCTCGAAAAATCGTAACGCCAAATCCTGGTCCTTGACGTAATGCACACAAAAGATCAGAACTCTTTTTCTATCCATTGGATGGTTTTCATGTTTGCATACAAATATGTTTATCATGTAACACAATGAAGTTATTCGTACACATGTAAAACGTTAATGAATCCAGAAGAAATGATTATGTTACCTGATGTGATGAGCTTGTGCCGAAAAATTTCAATTGAAGATTCATACGAGGTTTTTTACTTAATTAAAAATCGAAACCTTATTTTGTTAAAGTTTAAACCCTTTCACGTACTGCATATTTGACAAAAACGACAATCCAAACCTCCTAGAAATGTGAAGAGCTCTGACATGTAAAGTAAGATAAATTACACATCATCAGAAAAACCACAAAAAAAATAGTTTACTGTCGGGAGCCATAGAATATTTCTTAAATATACATGTACGTCATCGAGCATATTTCCACAAAAACACTCACTCACACACACGTCGTTTTATTTATGCACGCCGTGACAAGAAATCTTCCGCGCCGAGAGGCACGCCATTAACCCTATCACTGTCAGACGATTCAGGTTCTCAATTTCCGCCTGTGACAGAGACTTCTGAACTGCCAGCTGCCGGCGACGTGCGTACTGACAACTGTCAGGAAACATCAGCGCCATGCATACGAAACTTCTGCTTCCCGGCGGGCTGTCACGGCTCGGCCTCGTTAGCCAAACACAAGGCTAGGAGTGCGATTTCGTTCCCTTTCAATAATTAATTTGGTGAATTTCACCAGCACATTAATGGTTATTTCAGGTCATGCATAACCGATGATGTAACATGGATATCTGATGTAAAATATCTTAATATTGCTGTTAATCAGTGTTTTGTACGAACACTTTCTAGCTCAGCGATTGCTTAAATGACTGTAAGGTAGTTTCTCTTTGTTAATAGAAAGTGTTTCACTTCCAATTTCCTGCTGTAATGTTAAGGATTAAAGGCTTAAAAGTTACTCTGAATTTTGACAGTTCCACAAAAATCTGTCAACGTGAGCTCATATATTTTGGTAGTTACTTACATGCAATTACCAAGAAAAAGGAGAAAACCGAGTGTTCGATGAGGATCCAGAGCAAGAGAATTAAGCACACTAACCCCTTTATTCTAAGACGATATGTTGCTTATTCATGAACCGTTGCCATGGCATGTCCAGCATTTGCATGTGAGTGGCTAGTCTAAAGTCCTTGTGTTTGTGCATGCTGGTTAGGCTGTAAAGTTTCTGAAACTTCCAACTCAGATGAAGTTTCTCGTGCTGTACTGACAAGGTCAGAGCAAAGTCACTCTCCTGCCTTTGATGCATGCGTACTTTCTGTTTCAAGATGCACTTGTAAACTTACTCATTCACTTTCAAGTGTAGCTATTTAAAGTAGAAAGCTAAGAACGACATATATTACCACTTTTTTGTTCAATACACCAATTGGTTCGTTTAAATTTAGTCAAGAAAAATACGAAGCACATCTATTCAGCGTTCATGGAACGAGCAGTCCAGTGAAAAACGCAGGTACGCATTAAACGATCAGAAAAATCACTTATTTGTAATAGCTTTGAACACGTTGAACTCGCCAGTTCCATAGAATTCAATCAAAATTATAAGTATGAAGATTAGCTTTGTCACTAGTGATTTTAACACCATTCATAATAAATCTAAATTTTGCTAGTATGTCTGAAAAAAGGATAAGAACACCCGTGGACATCTGATTTTTCACAAACATTGCAGTATGTTAGGCTGTTAAAGTTTTTTAAAATAGCCTACGGGCATTTTTCCGATGAATTTCAAGCACGTTAAACAATAAAGTGTCATGGAATGAAACTGCTACTCTGCATTGATTTTAACGAAGGTTACTGTGGGATGATACGAAAAAAAAATAACTAGTAATACATCAATTTTTGACTCCAAAATTTAAGTAGAACCTGCATTGCTTCTGTGGCTGAGCCAGATCACTTCCAGTTTTAAGTATTCGATTCATTCTGTTCAAATTAATACAGAACTAATTGAAGAGTCTTCAATAATACTCGTATTCTTAATGTTAATGTATAAACGTATCAGTAGTGAGCAACACCCAAAACATAATGAATTTTGAAATTGTTTTCCTCTGCTATATTCTTTGGATAACGTAATTTAGTATTGAGAGAATTACTTATTTTTCATTCCGTTTGTGTAATTTAATGGATTGGCCAGCGTTGATTGATTGGACATTTTTTGAAAGTTTCTTTCACGATGAAGGGAAAGAAGTTGTAAATTAAACAAATCTCGTGATTAGAAGTCCTACGTATTTTAAGTCTATTAAGTGTAGGGTTCAACTAATTTTATATTTTAAGTTTTATTAAAATATCTTTTTAAACTTCCCATTAATGCTTTCATTTTAATAGCGAACAAATGATTGGGAAGAACACAGAATCGTCAAACATGAGTATAAACTTTTGAAGCTATGTAGAAAAATGAGCCAAAGAATGTGAGACTTGAAACAAGGGCATGAGGTGAATTGACATTTGTTGACAGTTTTGGGGAATTACATTTTGGGATTTAGAAATTTGCAAAAAAAAATTGAGCTGACTTGGTTGAGTTTGCATCGCAACTTCAGATTTTGTCAAGCAATTCCTTTTAATCGATCATGTCAGTATTTTTGAGGGACAGCTGAAAAATTGATGAAACTTTTATCAATTACTCTCTCTCTCACTGTTCCCAGGCTGGAAAACAAAATAAGTTCACGATTTTGAAAAAAAGCTTTCCATTGGTATATTTTCAGATTATTCTAGGAGATAAGTAAGTCACAAGTTCATTTTTCATTCAACAGCAGGATGTTTGGCATGCAGGCATAGGACTGCCTTCCACCGACAATTATTTTCTATCCGCTTATTAATAATTGTTGCATTTCTTTACGTTATGCGAAAGTGGCCTAGCGGGGTCTCTGAGCGATGAAAACTAGTAATTTAATTGAATCGCATTGGACCTTTCACGACTTTAGATCACTAATATTCTCCCTGCTCTACCCTAGTACTCACAAGATTACTATAGTAAAAATAAGGATTTAAACTTACTGTCCAATCATACATCACATCCTTTGTAACTGATAGATATTTTTGGGAGAATTGTTCTTTCTCGTTTAAAATACAGAAAGATACGAAACATTTTTTAAGTTTTTGCATTTTTTTAAGTTTTTCGTTTTTTGGTAAATGCATACTTGAACAGTGCTGGGAAAAATTCAATGTAACAAAATATTATTCCAACATACACCACAATACAACAACTTCAGCTATTCCAAACCTATACCTGAACAATTAGAAAGATATCCATTGACCGCCACACTAGTATTTTTAATTAACTGTTAACATCCTAACGGAAACACAGCAAACAAGCGAGTGAGTTGTTTTCCACCGAGGGCTGGGCGCTGCAACGGAAACATTATTAGGTATCAGTTTTTCATGCATCACGCGAAATGAGAGGCGTTCAGCACAGCCCGGAGTGCAGAACATGAGGCATTATGAGGCCGACCAGAGAGCGGAGATTTATGGAGGTTCCCTGAAATTTATTGCCCGCAGAGTACTGGGGAGGCGGTGGATGCCAGCTGGCAGAGCATGCGGTGGAGTCTGGTTGGTTGCTATGTCATTTGATATAGCGCGCTTATTTAAACCGTGGCGGCTCAATATCTTGCAACGAGTCATTTGATAATTTCGTGATTGTTGCTGTGCACTAGACAATGTTCAATCAATTTCTTAACTTGTTACATTAACACTCTCTTCTATTTAAAAAAAATTCATTTATACCAATCAACTTGTCACGTTACTTAACTCGTCACCTCCTTACATTATTGTGAAGCATTTGAATGATAAATATGATAAATTTGTTGTATGATTCAAAACATGCTCTTGGAGGCAGTGAACTTAATTCTATTTTATTGTGCTTGCTCAAAAAAAAATTTTTGAATATCCGTCGTTTTGACATGGTAGTTTTGGATATATTTTACCCACCAGCACCTTCAATATAACTCCTTGATGTCAAGAAACCCTGAGCTTATATTTTAATGTACGTGGAAACTGCCACAAGTGTTCTCACCCCACTGACTTCATTTTCTTAATATTTCATTCATTGCATTCAAAAATAAACATTATTCTACTTAACTTAACTAATTGCTATGGGATATATTTTTGTGTTTCTTCCTCAGTCTTTTGTACAAGCGTGACATGGACCGTCGTGGCACCCATCTTCGTATGTATGTTCACTCAGGACTTTTCATCTTGCAACATTTTGAAAGGCGACGTGATTCATCTTATGTAATACCTTTGTAGAACATCATTGTTTTATTTTATAAATCCTGTCCTAAAATGTTTTGTTAGTCTAGTGGGGCAAATTGTTGTTTTTTACGCTCGTGAGTATATTAAGACAACACTATTTTAGGTAGTTAACTTTTCGTACTGTTCCAGCTATGTTGCAAATGTTATGAGTAGTATTGTACAACAATCTTTCCGATGTTTTTGACTCCGGTGAACTCATGTGTACCAGTATTAATAGCGTAGGAAATATCAGAAACTTGTGTTATGGTAAAATGTTTCATTCTCTCCGAGTTCTTTATTTGGCAATACTATTTGATACGTAAAATGAAAAATTGTCCCGAATGTCGACCTCATAGTCTTAGACATTAGTTTTTAACAATTTCTCCACTTTTCTAAAATCACATTTTAGATCATCGGAAATTGTTAAAAGAACGACCCTAGAGTAAAATTATGAGCGAGCAAAGTTAAAAATTTGTCTTTTTACTCTGCTTGCTGATATTTTTACTCTAGAGTTGTTATTTTTTAAATTTCCGATGACCTAAAATGTGATTGTAGAAAAGTGGAGAAATTGTTGAAAACTCAAGTGAAATTGAACGCCGATATAAAATTCCTGAAAGTCTCAGACGCAAATAATTCAAATCTGCCCATTTTACTTTCAACATTAGTCGCTCATATCACTGGTTGCTCGTATATTCGAATGCTCACACAGTGCACTAATGAGAGTGTTTCAACAATGCTCCACTAGGATTATGCTTTCTTGGTTACTTTTACTTATCTGCATTATCGAAATCAGATTAACGCAACAATGAGAACGGATTTTTTCGTACTTTTCTCTCAATCATGTCTCAAAATCATGCTGACATGGAATTACGATACCCATGTGTGAATATCAACTAAGGATCTTAATGTTTAGATATTTTAAATCCCAATGTTATACATTTCTTGCATCAATTTTATTGGAAATATACTGTTTTTTTCTGTCTTTTCGTTAAAAGTTTAACTTCCAAAGCACCTGATGAATGTGAAACGATCTAGTGCCAGATGCACTCGTTAAATGATTGATACTGCCATGGTTACTGGTATTTTTACTGTAAGGAACGATTAACCTAAACTTAACGCATTTTCTGTTCGATCAGAAATGGTAGAATACAGATTAAAACTAGGAAAAAGAACGTGATGTTGTCTTCTACCCTGCCACTTAGCAAACACACAAAGATAAAAAGACATATATATATAAATGACTTATTAGTAAAAAATACGAAAATCCCTACTAAACTGGAACAAAAGTTGCCGATGAAATGAATTTATTCTGTCTAATCCGTGCGTGCATTCATACAGGGTGGCCCAATAGAAACGCAACTCAAAATGAAAATAATGCAATTGAAAATCAATTTGTTGCATTCCTATTCTGTTTTCGTTATATTCTTCGTTAAACTCTATTGTTTGGATAAAATATGTTTTGAAATATTAACTTTGTAATTACTCAACTGAAGGCTTTGAGAAACATGTGGGCGCAGGAAAGTCAAAAAATAAAATAAACATAGCAAATAATACAAAAAAAATAAGAAGGACATTCGTCAAAGAATAAGATTTAACTTATTAAGATGTCCCCATTTTATACCTACACTTACAACTAGTAGTCACAACATCAACGGATGAATCTTTAACTGAATGTATGGCAAGGTTTGATGTAGTTCATTCTATTTCCCAACTCTCGCTCGTCAGTCTAATGGGGGGACAAGTTGACATGTGCGATATGATTCCCAGCGGTTAATATTAGAAGTGCACCTATGGTTGCAGAAATGTATTAAAGAGGCATTGGATATTACTGTAGGCATTTTAAAATGTGTCAATCGTCTGGAAGTTGATAAGTAATTTTTGGATGAATATATAAATCATAGATTTTGTAGAATCATTTGAAAATTTGCGGAGGTGTAATGAAACCAATCTTTATTCCAGTAACTGTACGCTACTATAATTCTCTAAAAATAGGTCGTGTGTGTGAATGATCTCATTCAATTTGGTAGCTATTATTCTATAATTCGAGTGAGTTCTAAATAATAACTTAAGATTTTCCGTCATCGATAAATACTATCTTGCAAGTGAAACTATTACTCACAGAGTCATAAGTAGTCAGACGAATTAATGCCAACATTTATATACATTGTCACTCATACACTCTACTTTCGTATCTAAGTTTCGATTTCGTTAACAATTTTACACATATTTAGCTTCATTTAGAGTTTTCAATAGAATTCCGCCTATATTGGTAAGAATGACAGCCGACTGACCTGTTGTTTTCATCATCACAAGCAAGCTTTTTCGCCTAACTTTCAAATTGAGCTCGTCACAGTTCTTTGTTGATGTTTTTGGGCAAAACTTGGCATTGAATTTTCAGCCAAACATTTTGATCAAATGCTAGACAATATTCGACGAAGCATTTACGACTCTACATCCGAACACTTTGTCGAGTGTTTTACTAAACTTTAAATTGGCGAACAAAACAAGCCATGTCGGCTTAACAAAGCATAGTTTTGCTCATGAACGATGAAAACATTGCAATGTTTGGCTTGCACTCCACTTGCATTTCCACTGCAGCACTGATGACCATAACAGACAATGGATGCGGTTGAATATTATGGTTTCGAATGTCAACAGCTCATCAATTCATAATAACTTGAATTTAAATATATGGTTTTCATATTTTCGCACATACATTTGTTTTGCCATTGAAATCAAACCTAGAGCTGTAAAATCACCACTAGATGAAATATTTTTCCGGTTAAACTATTCCCCCCGAAGGTATTGTTATTAGTTATTGACAGCGTTTACGACACAGACAGTTTTAGACATAGGGGCGAAACATTGACAAGTTTCAACATTATTACCCGAGCTCTGAATAGAAATCATTTAATGCGTCAAGAAAATTCAACATACCCGATGTTCTAAAGACAAATAGAAAGGATAAAAAAATCAGTGAATCTGACTTGACAGTCAGAAACACCCTCTTTCAGCTTGAACTCTGCTCATGAGTGAAGATGTCATGTAAACTAACGCTTGTCTTGGCTTAGGATGCCGGCTTGTGTACGATAAAGCTTGAATGGACTCACGGCCAGCACGTCCATCTCCAGCCCCAATAATGCGCAAGAAGGACGTCAAGTGTTCAGACAGGGAACAGCAGTGAGTTCAGAATCGTCTCAGGGAGCATAAAATTTTGATAAACAATTCAACTAACCGAAGCTAACGAGTGAAAATATTTATGTATGGGACATAAGATAACGAATTTGGCAGACTTTAATCAAATTTTTTTACAACATTCATTCTCCTGAGGTTAAACTAACTCGAAAGTAAAAAATCAGGATGCTTCATTGGCAAGCTTCTAGCTTCGACTCACAAAGAACTCCATGAGCACCTAATGTTGTTGTACAACAATGACGATGGACAAAGCAGGGTTACGGAGTCGGAGTCGGAGTGAGGAATCGGAGTCGCCGGAGTCGCATCTTTTATGGTGGAGTCGGAGTCGCTTCTCTGAATGTGGTAGAGTCGGAGTCGTAGTCGTTCATTCGGAAGTTGTGGAGTCGTGGTTTGAGTGGCGATTTTTTGATGTCTTCGATTTTAATTTTTGCTTACAAATATTTATCATTGTTTAAAACCGAAAATAAACAAAACAGAGTTAAAATACTTTACTGAAAAGCTAAAGCACACGCAATTTTTTGGCTGATTAATTTATTAGAAGTTCAAAACAGCGTATTTATACCTATTACCTAAACTGTTATTGATATCTAGTCATTGTGGGTTCGCACACATACATGTGAGATACCTACGAGTACAAAATGGAATTTTCTGACTGGAGCAATTATGCATATTTTGCAGTTAAAAAGCAGGAATTAGTTATTGAAAGCATCGCAAATTCATTCTGTTTATTTCTGTTTTGTTCATTTTCTTTCCAATAAATACATGGGAAGTAGAAACTAGTATTAAGTATTGAAAGTTAATTGCAGAACAGCTCAGCTGATACAGTACATTATACTTACACAAAAAGTGGTAACTGTGTACAGTCTGAATGTGTCTATATTTTATACCAGTGGTTCCTTATAACGATCTTTTCTAGTCATTCTTCTGGTTGTGTTTTGATGCATTGATTGATAATGACTAGTCTTTGCAGAAACTTAAAGTTATGTTGTAATCAAAAAATATTTCTAGTCTAAGGTTGTGATACTTTGATAATGACTAGTCTTTGCAAAACCTGAAGCTATGGTCTGATACATAAAGACTTCTAGTTTCCATGGTGTATTATCACTATTGATGATGAAAATTCAATAAGCT
>JACJUY010001936.1:33145-44757 GCA_014220935.1 Platorchestia sp. MABIK
GAAGGAAAATTTTGAAATGTTGTAGGAAAATCAATATCGGTATTGAGACACACGGAAAAAACAAATATAATGTAAACGAGGTGAAGTGAAAATAATAACACAAGCAAAAACTTCACTTAGTCACACACACATTGTAACTGAAAGCAATGCACTATCCCTACTGCAATGATTGTTGCATTTCTACGATAGCAAAATATGTTCTTGCTGTTGCTGAAAATATTCTAAATTGCACCATAAATACAAAAGGAAAAAAACATGGGCGGTTATTCAAATAAGAAAATGTCAAATACATAGTAAAAAGTCACACGAGAAAAAATAACAGTTTCGTATAACACACTAAGAAACTCAAAGTGGTTTTTATTCGTATAAACAAAACGTTCCAAAAGCGTCAGGTCCCTGCGGCGAAAGCAGAACAACTTTTGCCTACTATTGCCGAGATATAACGTAGTGTTGAGCAATAACATGACACCTTTTCTGTATTGTAACCCTGCATAGTGTGAATACAGAGAATAAAAGGCAGTGTGCATATCTTACCTACCTCATCTATATGTATATCTTAATTTTTGGGATTTTGAGCATAGTAATTGAATCAACTATTATAATTTCGTTTAAATGGTGCATACCTAGTAATATGAAAAAACTACGGATACTCAACTATGCTTCTCAGGGTAGGCACTGACTCCTTTGCCTACTCAGAAGACACCTGTCAGTAATACATATATACTGTATATATGATAGTGTACACGATCCGTCATAATTGACGCGGGATTCGATATTGTCTTTATACAAATCTTCCAGATGTGGATGACCAAAAAAATACATCCATCCTAAAAGTACACGCGATTAAAATATTCATGTACTTGTGCACTGGTGAAACTCCTATCACAGATACGATCATTACAGTAAACATCCTTTAAGAACGTAAAATGGGGAACAAACCAATCAGCCAAGACGGACCAACTAATTTTATTTGTTTTATACTGAATTGAACATTGTAACTACATAGGAGAAATTATGCACAGGAAATACCTAAATCTACTTATTTATTTGTTTCTAAAGAGACACCATTTTATTGTATAAGAATAATGAACACTGTACAGTATGTCCCACAAAAACCCGAACCGAATATTTTTTTTCCGTATCAGTAATACCTTCATAATCAGTAATCCTTTTCTATAGGTTAACTTAGAATAATGATTTTGCTAGAAATTGAATGTTTATGGTATTCTTATGATGGTTTAACTGATACGGGAAAATAAATACTCGGTTCGGGATTTTGTGGGAAATACTGTATAATAAAATGCCAGGTGTCTCCATCAATTTATAAACAAACAGATGTTTTTGTGCGTAATTTCTCCTATGTTACTAGAATGAGAATCGGCTTGCTTGTATGGTATCATAAAGACCATTCAAATATTATGAAAAACCTGGCATAGTCTCACTAATGTTCATAGGTTAAAAATATTGAGTAAAATTGAATCTATTGTTCAGAAAAAGCAGCTTATCGCGGGAAAAAGGGATGAGAATTTTTTAATTAAAAGTCGTTCGTAAATAAAGAATTGAGTAAACGTATGTTCAAGTTGTAACACCTGCAACCATTGGAAATAAAATATTCATGTAATAAATTGAGAATAGGTGGAGTTGGAGTCACAGAACTGTGAATAGGTGGAGTAGGTGTTATAGAGTCGTAAAATTCTGAAGAGGTGGAATCGGAGTCGGAGTCGGAGCTGCCACATTCAGGATAGGTGGAGTCGGAGTCGCCAAATTTTGAAAAGTGGAGTCGGAGTCGGAGTCGAAGTCGCAAATTATTCATTCTTCCGACTTCGCAACCCTGGTACAAAGTGATTCTCCCAAAATCTACGTCTTAAAAAAATCAGCACATACTGTTTCAGAATTTTCTTCAATGAGAATCGACTTACTATCCGCTAAAATGTTTGAAAGCGTGCGTAAACTATAGCTAATCTAATGTCCTGTAAATTTACATCTATGAATCTATTGAAATTATCATGGTAAAGAAAAAATTTATGGGTGTCTAATTAATCTCGATTTTCATTGAAATAATTACCTCAGGCAAACACAGTGGGTAGAAACTTTGAATGAATTTATCAAGCTCGCATTGGTTTTGCCGCAGTGTTAGAAATCGACCTTTTTTTCATGAGAGGATGATCCAACGTGAAAAGCTATACACAATTCTTTCCTGCTGACAGCGCCGTAAATTGCAATGATCCGTTAAGTGAATTAAAATAGACTTGGCTTCAGAAGCATTCAAAATTTGTGGCCTGCACTTCTTAGCGGACGCTGGCAATTTCCCTCCGCGAAGCTAAAAAATATTCTATCTTGACGCTATGAAAGATCTCATTTGCCCAGCCAGTTGATAAATAACCGTCTCTTCGCAATGTATTTTCATTGTTTTTTCCCAAGATGAGTCTTAGTAATTTCTATATCTAGTGCTGATCAAATTAGCCTCATTCTCTAAATAATATCAGTCACTTTCTCTTGTCATTTTCTGCGATAATGATGAGAACAAATAGTTTTACTGCTTGTTATAGAATAGAGACGAACGGGTAAACTGCCTATTATACGAAGTATTGTCAATGAGAACGCAGTATCAGAACATGTTTATAGTAGCGTACAAACAAAATTGTAACACTTTCATCTTATTAAAGAGAGAATATGATTAAAGAGGAAAGGCGAAAGATCAAAAGCGGTGAAATTGATTGATCACGAGTGTAAGCCATCCTTTTTGACACTTCGACCGCAACGCGTGCTACCGCGGTGACCTCGGAGGGGATTTTTATAATGCTGCTGACCAACCTGAAGTCATAAACTCAATTTTTATAAATACTTAAAGCTAAATGAAGCCACGGTCCAGTTTATGTTTACCATTTTACAAATTGTTTTCTACAATTGGCTAAAATTTTAATTGAATGTTGAACTTCAGTTTAACCAATTGCGGTCAAACTGTTAAAATGAATATCACTTCAGACTCTGTCTAATAAGTATCCATCCAAGCGTCTGGGAAGTTGCAATTTTAAAGAATGACTGGTTCTAAATTTTGCGGATGTTGCTAACGAGTTGCACGAGTACTTCCTTCATGAATGATCTTAATGAATGGGTTTATCATCACAAAAAAAATTATTTCATTATAGGATTTGAAATAACTTGGCAAACTCGGTGAACTCGCGGCTGTACCATGACTGGAGATTTGACCTCTTTTCTTTACGTAATGTGGTGGCTGAAAATGAACGAGCTATTCATATCATTCAAACTGTGCCGTATACGAGCTGGTAACCTAGTACTCTCCTAAAATACACTCATTGAAGTTTTCACGGAGTGAAAGTACTGTGTATTTTTTGTTTCAACGCAGCCTTCCCAGCTGAGCGACTGAGAACAACTGCTTCGCTCAAACTGCATGCATGTCCGGTTGGAGTTTTTACCCACACTAAACGTGCAAAGTTGTTTACAAACTGTTTGTGCTTTCGTTTTGTTGCCCGTGTGATGATTAACTAAACGCACTAGGGTTGTATTGGCTTATAGTCGTGAAATTGGTCGGTTTCGACGCGATGAACTAGCACGCCTTTTCCATTCAGTCGGTGACTTTTCTCGCGGGCAATAATTCATTGATTGGTTCAAGGTAGCCAAAATGAGAAAAACACATCTGTTTATTTGTGTTTGTAGGGATAACTTATTAGATTCATCCGAACACGTTCGAAAGATCGGCTCTCGTAATTCATGTTGATGGCTTGAGGGAACTTATAATACAGTTGCTGAATGAAGAAAATAAGGTTGTGTAATATTTTCATAAAATCTTGTGCATTAATTTTAATGCGTGCACATTGTGAAAAATTATAAGCATGAGAGACCCACAGAATTTATAAAATTTGCTACTGCAAAACATAATGTTCTATTTAGTAATCTTTAAGTTGAAAGAAAGTGCACTGAAATGCGATCCATTACTTGACATGGACTTTTAGTTTATGAATACCTCAGTTGAGTTGCAGCATCTCATAAATTACGGCACGATAGATATCGTTCTACCGCATGAAAGGGCTAAAGCAAAATTCTAAACTCTGCTAACGGGCTAATTACAAGATAAGAATAAATGGTGTTCACAAAACTACGATGTGTGAATAGTGCTCTATCAGTAACAAGAAATGATTCCCGTTATTAACAAAATGATTAATGATTGAAAAATTAACCATTTTAATCTTCGCCAAATTTTCTTTCAATTTGCTTTTATCCAGCCGTTGAATTTTGATATCGATTTCAAAATAAGTTATACATGATATACACTAATAATATTTTTTTTCCTTGAAAGCTTTTGATAAGCATTAATTTCCATCTAACTACAATTCGTGCATGAATTCGCAACAAATCATGAAACGATGGAAATAGTATTGAATACAATGCTATTTTTGCTACAGAAGTTATGACGAGTTTGACTAGAGTTATTTATTGATCAATCAGCATTCTTAGAAAATTAGTTGAGCAAAATCGCTTCAGTGAAACGCCACCCACTACAAAGATTTTCTTTACCTATGCTGGAGATTTCAAGCTCAAATTGTACCAGAACAAATTAAGGTTATTAATATAAGGAAAAATGATAGTGTTACATGTGGGATTGTTGCCTTGTTTTATGGCGGAAATAAGGCAATCGCGAGGCAGATCATTAATTTTGACGAATAAGTACCTTTGAAATTACCCCTGAATAAAAGACTGCCTCTGGCACTCCGCAAAAAAAGCACTCTGAATTTTTTGTGGCGAAAGAAAATAGAATGTACAAATTGGTTTAAAAATACTTAACTTTGCTAATGAATACGTGAACACAGAAAAGCAGTTAAGGAAACTATTACTTAGAAAAGATACTAATCAATGCTAGGAAAAGCAAATGAAAAGTTATGAGGAACAAAAGTATTTGTTTAACGTTTATTCCTTCTCTAACGAACAGTAATCCAACATGCAAAATTTTAGTAAGCTTTGCTGAAGAATTACTCTATAGTACTAACTAATGTAATCCTATAATTTTCACTTGAAGAAGAGACACTCCGTCTCACATTAACAGAATAATAAGATATGCAATATCATCTGTGGAGTTCATTCTTCAGGTGATCCCACGGAGTTTCGCTCTTAAGGTCTTTAGGAAAATCTGATGTCAAGTAGATCAAATCAAAGTTAAAAAATCTAGGGCATTTTCAGAGTACATCTAGTATTCAGTTTTTCTTGAACATAGTACGGATTCTAATTTTGTTCAGCATTTAAGAAAACAATTCAAAAAGTGTCCGCTGCAAGAAAACTTATCTCACATTGGGAGAGTAATTTTGTGACATCGACTTCCGTACGAGTTTCGAAAAACTAGGGAACTAGATGTATAGATGAAATACAAACATTTGATTAACAATGTACACATTGGGGGTAGCCAGTTTACACGCTCAAGTAACAAGACTATAAGCATGAAGCGCTCAGTCTGCTCGTAGGAAAATTAGGCTGACGCGAAAAGCTCGCATTTCATTTTCTAGTGAATCAGAGCCAGTTTAAATGTCATAGAAGAAGTAGTTTTCAACAAGGCGCCACATAAACGCCACTCCGAATGACGCACGGCGCCTCTAACGGCAAGATATTGGCGATGGTTGGCGCTATAAAATATCTTGACGGAGACAAAATACCTCCGCGTCATGCGTCGGAAATTCTTCGGTTGAAACAAAGACCAAGGCTGTAAAGCCTTGCATGTTCGGGGAAGCTACGAGGAACGTCGTTTATTTGATGCCTCGGCGCCGCCAAACTTTATTCCCTCATTACTCGTCCGCCGAGCGACGGGCATCACCTGCTTTGTAGAGCTGCACTCGCACGCTAATATTCCTGCTTTTTGAATCAATATTTTAAAATCATTGGAGGTTGAAAGCACACGTGGACAATATGCTTGGAAAAAACAGGTTTAACTTGAAAAGCAATTAACTAATAGCTTGTGTAGGGTCTAATTCACGCCTACATGGGGAGAGCATCGAAGTCAGGAATTTGCCAGGTCGTGCGACTTCGCATCTCCCTAACTCTACGACCTGATTCGTTATACAATGTCTATCAAACACGTGTAGCAGCAATTCTTTATTGATACTACAAACAGGTCATAAATATTGGTCTGGAAAGAGACACATGAAATTACACAAGCGAAAATGCAATACATGAATGAAGATCAAACCAGAGAAATAGAATTATAAATTATCTATCGCGCAGCGACACAGACGTCCCGACCGAAGTGCAACATAGGCAACACCGGCGAGGCAACCGAGCCCTGCGCTAACTTATGCGAAGTGATAAGGACAGGCCGAAAGGCAACGAAGTTCAAACTTTTTTGAACATAAAGGGTCGCGCTGTTCTGTCGATGACAGAACTGCGGCAACAGCTTGAAATAACAATCTGAGGTACTGGAAATCATCTTTCAAATGAAAGAAAGATACTTGATGCGCAAATATATTTGATGCGCTTGACAACATTTATTGTTATATCCATTTAATTCTGTGGAACACTCCCCGATAACATGTTTATTTTTTTCCATAGTGAAAATGAGATTATTTTAGAATAAATTGGGACTGCTTACTTACGCGCCGACAATACGAGGACGAGAAATGGAGGTTACATCTCAAAGTTTTGGCAATGCAATATTTCTCCTCCAGCCAAGCATAAACATAATTATTTTCAGCTGTGCAAGTTACTGCACAATCATTATATTTTTAATTTGTTTATATACCAATGAACATTTAAGAACAAATTTTTCATGTCGTTATTTTCAACTCGCAATAAAAATTATTCATTTCCCAAGAATGACTGGCATGAACGTTAGAGTCAACAAGTTGTGCGTTCAATCAAACCGATAATAGCTGCACCTTTTTCATTTTAATTGAAACAACAATAAGTGAAGTCATGTGTGAGACATCTGAATTTAAATTTAAAAAAATGAAGTCAAATTCAAAATAATTGAGGTCATAGATAAAATCAAAGCTATATTTAAAAGGATTGAAGTATATTTAAAACGAGGGAGTTATGTTTAAAATGACTGGAGTTGTACATAGAGTAACTGTCGTTTCATTTAAAACAATTGAAGTTATATTTAAAATATTTAAAGCCACATTCATAACTTCAATTAGTTCATGTACCACTTCAATTATTCTAAATTAAACTTCACTTAATTTTGATTAAATCATAACCGTTTTAAATAACAGTTAGAAAGGTGCTACAAGCAAGTGTTCATTTTGTTGTACATTTTCGCTGAGTTAGTCTCTGAATTACCGTATGTACAAAAGCCCTAATTTTCAGTTCCCAGTCACTCGTGGATGAATGTCTTTACCTGCATCGGATTGAACTTGGCGCTTTACCTATATCTGTATCTTTACCTTTCCCCTTTACATGTCTCTCAGATTGAACATTGCCGCACACCCGTATCTGTATATTTACCTTCACCAGTACCTTTTCCCTTGTTCTTTACCTGTATCTGAGATCGAACATGGCACTCTCATGCGCAAGTCACCCTGCGGCAATGGCATGCAGTCCACTTGCACACCAAAAATGCAGAAAATTTTAATGAAGCTCTGCGCGCAAGATTTTACTTGCAACTGTCAACGAAAACTATATTACTGCCCATCATTTGGTTTGGAACCCCTAGGATGTTACGCTATCAGGTGGAATGAAGGGAATATCTAATGGTGGAGCGAAGTGACGTATTTTAGATGATGAAACACGTGATTAGGAAGTTTATGAAAACTGGCATCTTTTCAGCCTGTTGTTTACAATCACATTTCATGTATTTCACTTCATATACAATCTCATTTCATCTCATTTAAATCTCAACAATGTGCTGTTTACAATCTCATTTCATTCGTCAATAGGCTGTGAAGTGAAAATGAAATCTTCAGTAAGGAAAAGTTTCAGCAGAGAGAAAACAGTTGAATGAAGAATAATTTTTTTAATCTGCAAAGGTAATGCAAGACTTGAAAGATAATTTGAAAACAAAATTAAAGTACTGATGTGAATAATTGCAGAGCAAACTTGATTTGCTAAAGTCAAGGTTTATTTCCTTTCAAACTGATGAAACGTGCTGCAATCAAACCATTGCGCTAACTTTCCTATTTTCAGACGCAATCGCTTTCTCGGATTTGCCAGTATTTTAATACGAGAAAGGTTTTCACCGATCTGAATAACATTTAAAGCTGAAGTACGTTTTTACCTTGTTCAATACACTATCATTGATTAAAAACAGAGTATCCAGTTTTATCGAGAAATATTAATTCAAAGAATTTCTCTTAATTTCCCAGGGGCTTGCGCTCATGGCTCATTTATGAATATAGTTGTGCGCATTGCGCATCGCAATTTGCGAGATCAACCCACCGAGCACTATTTATGAGAGTCGCATTGCATGCCATAAGAAGTCACTGGACGGGACGCCCGCTAGGAGCACCTTCCCATTCCAACAAAAGGCTCATTCCATGTAAGGGCACATTCCATGTAAGGGCCCATGTGAACAAATTATCATTAACGACCAATTGAAAATTTTACACTGAACTTCAAATTCTTGTGAACTGCGCATGTTAGAATCACTCTTTATACACAAATTGAAACCGGCCCTGAATGATTTCTAGAGTGCTTCCCTCTTAAAAATTATAGGTACCTAATGCAACAATATTCGCCTGAATCTTTCATGTACAAAGGTTTCAATTTTTACTCCAGTCTCTAGAAGTTGTGTTTTTTTTCTTTCTCCTCTTCTCTGTTTCCCTTTTTCCTCTCTTTTTCTCCCTCTCACTCATTTCCCTCTTTAATTCTCTTTGCTCAGATTTTATTTTCGCTAGTAAGCTGTCCTTATGACCGTTCCTCATTTTTAGTTGCTTTCCAATATTTCATTTTTTCGTTTTAATTTGTTTTTACGATACTGAATAGTGAAGTTCTGATGTTTAGATTTATTCAAGTTTTACCTCATGTCTGTTTTATTTAGACACTAATTTGAATACTGGAACATCAACTTAGGGATTTTGACATGTGTTTAGATTCAAGGAATGTATATTTTGTTTTAGCAGATTATGACTGATGATGAGCTGAGGCTTGAAACGTTTCATTAAGATGATTTTAAAGGCTCGTCTTTGCTGTAACCTTCACAATTACACTTCACATCAAACCAAAATCATAGAACACAATTAATGATCGTGAAGATAAACTTAAGAATCAGGGTAATTTTGCTGTTAGTAATTTCCACTATTTGAATTCATACAAAGAAAATTTAAGACTATTATGAACATCCGATGAAGTTTCTTCACACCTCCTTAAAAATTAATGCTTCTTGTTGAAAGTTTTGCATCATTATTTGCACCTTTTCAACGACGTATTTTAATACTGTCAACGAAGTAAGGGAAATTGATTTTTCGCTAGTGGAACGGAAAATCTCAAAATATTTCTCGACGCAACCAAAATGTTCCCAGTTCTTTATGAATTATGAATGCGTTATATTCGTCTTGTACGAACGGTTTCCGTTTGTTTTGAGTTAAGCCCGTAATTATAGCGGAGCGGTTAATATTTTCCGAGTTTTGTGTGATGCCACTCCTTTCTTTCCTACTCATTCAAAAATCGTTTCCGATTTTTGCTGCCCAAGGTCGAGAGGAGTATTCAGAAAACAAATTAACAGCCCTTACTACGCACTAAATAACTTGATAACATTAAAAAAATATGCCCCGACATTGGTGCCCTCACACAAATTCAGCATCGCGTCTCTGAGTATCAAGATAAAATAAAATATGACTATTTTAACCAACGTAAATTGAGTTAAGAAAGTTATAGTCAGTTTCAAATCTGTACAATCATGATGCTTGTGAAAAGTAATCTTTCAAAATTTCCTCCATTACCGACTCATTCACTGGAGCAAGTGAGCCATATTTTGCGCTTATGCACTCAGTCCGTAACTCAGAGACACGTGGATATTTAACAAGTATTCAAAAACAGTTATGTAGTTAACAATACAGTGGGAAATCTGGGGAAACACCGCAGATGTGAGAATTGACAGAATGATTCTGACTTGCCATACTATATCTGTACGCTGGACTGGTGCTCATCATCTGCAAAAAGGAAGAGGCTTCACGTTTGATTCTGAAATTGTTGCGGAGAATCATTCTGAGAGATGTGTTCTACATGTGCGCATGAAATAAGGTAACTGAACGTTTAGGTTTAAAAGGAAACCCGTTGAGCACGCAAAGAATATTCAAATGGTATGGAAAGTGAAGTACTCTAATTGTTAAAACATAAAACGAAAGTCAATTCTGACGAGGTATGATCAAAAACTATTCATGTGAAAAAAGTATTTCAGAGTAAAAAATCCAAGAAGAGTAAATGTACCAAGTTCCTTTCTTTACAGCATTTTTATGGGTAAAAACTTCCCTCCCGCGGTACTTAACTACATTCTCTGAAGCACTACTAGGTAATAAACTCGCTTTATGGAGAGCAGCTGTTGAGCAATAAGGTGAACCATAGAACCTAGGATTGGAGACATTTTATCGTTGCTATTGGACTGCAGACGTATGTAATAGGGACTGGATGATAGGGACATTTGGACTAAAATGATAAAAACTAAGAATTACGAGAACAGTAGAATTTCCAATTTTGATAGTTTGCGAGAAAGAGTGACTGAATTTTTTTGCACTTATTACACTTTTTTGAAGTATTAACGACGATATTAAATTCAAGTCCCGAGTCGAACGATTGAATAAAGTTCAGCAAGTGCATTTGACACGCTCGTCACGTATTGGACCATACCCAATTGAAAATTTTGGTCGTATCGCCGGTGGAACAGCGTCGGCAATACGGTTGTTTTTTGGTTGAAATACGCTTGGTTTAGGGGTTAATTAAATGTCCCCGTTATCGGATACAAAACCGCCGGCGAATCACCCGTGACCCGCCTTACCTACCGGCCGTGTACCGCCTCAGAACCAGATTCGAATCGCGGCTGGCCGTCCATGGATTATAAGTTAAAAAATCGCTCCCGGTTGCACGTGCCTCGCCTCACGAGGTGTACAATATTGCACTGGAATCTTTGGATCTTACAATACATTCACACCTAATGCATTGTGAATGATTGGCCCAATAAGCTCAGTACAATATTGTACGTACATCCCAATGAGATCGATGCACGTGCAACCGGGAGCTCAGGTACATTAGACAATACATTAGAAAGGACACGGAATCACACTCTTTCTTTAACTTTTATTACAAAAATTAAACATTCTCTATGTTAAAATTTACATGAATATCTTACTTCCATTTATCACAGCCTTCCCACCAATGGCACACCAAAATAATATAGGAATTAAACATAGAATCACAATCCGTTTAAAATGCTGCATGTAACAAACAAATATCAACTACATAAACATAAGGATGGGATTGAAATTTCCATATCACAAAGTTCCTTTCAACGCTCGTTTACATTATAGATTAGATTATTGGTTAATTTAAGCCTCCCTATCCGCAACAAATGCGATCTAAAGAGAGGAAAGGAAGGTATTATTTAGTATGGAGGCAACATGTGGACTACGTTTTGGGACATATGTGTACCACTAAGTAAATTGCTCATTTGCATACCGGCG